>SRMA01027310.1:0-57696 GCA_007224835.1 Danionella cerebrum | reverse complement strand
AAAAAAAAAAAAAAAAAAAAAAAAAAAAAAAAACATGATAAGCTATTAATGAGGGAAAGCTAAGCTCTTCATAAAGCACCAACAACTGGTTAGCACCGGTTACCTCCATTGAACACTTATTTGGCTCATTCAAATTACCAACTGCTGGATGAAGGGTAGTAGTTATTAACATTATGTTTATAGAATTGTTTATTTGAATTAGTGGTTAGGAAAAGTTATTTAGACCTAAATATTAAGCAAACATAACTGCAAGCACTAATACAGGGCCAAACTGCAAAAAGCTAAAACAGGTCAACTTGGCAGACAGGCCAAAGATTTCAATTGGATTGTAGGCAAACTGACTAAAAACATACTGATTCGAGAGTTCTACCCTTTTCAGAGGTTAATAAACTGTGACCAAAAGGTTCCGGTGTTGTCACCTTTATTGTGTGTTTGATGTTAAGGACCAATGGCCCACACAGATGTTTGGGGCCAATATGTAAACACAGCCATTGAAGTCTTGCATGTCGATCTACATGAAACTTTTTGCCAGCAAGGTCTGAGGATGTTTGAAGAGTATGTTTCATGCAAGCCAACTTTTGTAAAGATATGTAGATGCATTTGCAAAAAAATGCCACTTTTGACTAAATCCAACATGGCAAACAGTCAAAATAGCTGACAAACCAACAATGGATTTGTTCCAACTCGGCACGAATTATAAGGCAGAAAAGCCAAATTTTTAATCTTTTCACCCCTAGGGGGCACTGTAGTGAAACTCTGTGAAAATATAAGATGGTTCTAATAACATACACCAAGTATGGAGTTGAAATGCTAAAGCATTACTAAAATATAGCTTCATGACCATTACGTTTGAGTTAGAGGGTCCAGATTGGGTCAGATTACTAGTAATGGCCAACTGTGCCAGTGTGCCAAAATTCATAACTTTGCTGCAAGCCGTTCATAGGGCTGTCATTGACCATAATGGTGAGATCAGAAGATGAATAATAATAATAACAGTAAGAATAAAAGGAACAAACACAATAGGTGCCTTCACAGCTTCACTGTTCGGCCCAAAGTGTTGGAGGAGGTGGAAGGGATCGCACGAATACAAAACCAAGCACATGCGTAGACAGTACCTAATTCATGTGTACAGGGATGGAGAGACGCTTCTGAGAATGCGTCACAGGGTTTCTCTAACTTGCGCTACAGAACAGCACTTTCCATGTTATAAACATTATTTCTTTTATGACACCTTGATTCTAACTTTTGTTATAGCACATTATTGGTAATCTATACGTAATGTTTCGCTCAATTTAAAATTGATTTAAAGTGTTTTTGGTGTGAAAATGATCAAAGTTTCAGCACCTTTTACTATTGTCTATCAATGGGAGAGCGGAGAGCCAGGACTAGGAAGCGCAGCGCAACGTCACACTTAACAAAACATAATAGAGCAGAACTGCTTGCTTTTTTTCGTATCTTGGAATTTTTTTCATATCCTGATGTAAAATATTTTTAGAGAGACCCTCCGTATCTTGAATTTTTTGATCTTGAGGTACCACATTACATTACAAAATAATTCTACAACAACCTGAAATTGTGCAAAAAAATATATAGTTTTCAGTTTTTACATTTTTTACTGGAATTGAGAACGCACAATTAAAATTTTTTGTGAAAAGTGTTGAGACAAAATAAAAATTCATATATCCCCGAAAAAAGAAGACAAGGTTAAAACAATGTGAAAATGTATATTAAAAAAACTTCTCCTTTGCGAACTTCTCCTAAACCTTAGACACTGTTTCAAGTATATTAGTGCCATTGTGCTTTTTTAGTGCCAGAACCTCTCCTTCTCCTTGTGTGCCAAATCACAGGTCTTGTAATTCCAAAGGTTATCTTAAAGACTTGTAGACTTCCTCACATTTTAATTAGTATAACCCTACAAATGGTGCATCATAACTCTTGGAATGTTTGTTTGAAAACAAAAACAAAGCTAATAATCTTTATGAAACCCTACACATTATATTTGAAATCAGATTTAAACAATAGGTTGGTTGCGTCATTCCTACTTAAATCAAAACAGCTGGTATACAGAGACTATGCAAGACTTCTAAGGGTTAAGGATCCAGAACTGTTATAACAAATCTGATAATTTCCTTTTCGAAAATGAGACGAAAAAGAAAAAAAGCATTGTCATGTTACCAATCAGAGATTGCTTTACAGCAGGGGTGTCAAACTCATTTTCACCGAGGGCCACATAGGCATGATGGCTGTCCTCAAAGGGCCAGATGTAACTTATAATTGTAAAACAATGTAATCGAATGTAAAATAAATGTAACTACTCCTTGATGTTAAATAACTCATTATTTATAACTTATTCAAGTTACAATTCATTTGCATAGAAACAATTGTATGCTTGTTGTTCTAATATAAATCCTTTTGATTTTGTCAGCTTATGAAAACCCACATAACTCCATTAATGAAGGATCAAACTGTCCAAGTGAATAAAGAAAAATAGCATTTTTGTCATTTGTTTAGCAAAAAAAAAAAACTGACTGAAGACGATGCATTTCGATCATCATCTTTTATCATCAGCCTCAAGAAACAGATAACAGATAAACTATTAGCTCCGCCCATTTCACATCTTGAAATTTATTTTAGCGTGAGAAATCGCTCAAATGCGAGAGTTTTACGTTCAATGTGTGAGAAACGGCAGCTCTGTAGTTTCGCTCGTGGTTATGGATGCGGAAACACCGTTGCGGCTACCGTAGGCATTGTGGGAAATGTATTTTTTTTTTTTCATTTTCGTTTTTTTGTTTTTAGACACTCAAAACTTTTAAGCTCTCGCGGGCCACATTAGATTACATGGCGGGCCTTGTGCTTTACAGGAAACATGCACAAAACTAATATTTGAACGGAAACATGTAAGCAGTGGGTTGTGTATGGCACAAAGTTTTCAATAAACCATTCTAATGTTAATTTCTTAACACATTTAGAACTGAATCAGACGCAATGAATCATGAATCACTTCAGGTTTATGCTATGATGCCGAATGAACAGCCATGCTCTACATTCACTGTTACATGAGTAACTCATGAAAATACATGACTGCAACCGTGGCTCATGTGACCAGGGGGAAAGAGGGTGACAAAGAAGCAACAGATACAAAAACTCTCTCAAAAGCTGAATAATAATGAATAGTCAAATCAAACACACACTGTCTCATAGATGACCAAACATATTACTTATTCAAAAGAAGAGTCTGATTTCAGATGAGGTCATCAGGAGTCATGGGGCACACTGCTATGCTATTCACAGAGTAACTTCTCTGCAGTATGCTGTTTATACGCTGTTAAAATATGATCTATGCACAAGCGTCTGTTCAAACCAGTGCAAGAGAGCGATGCAAACTGGGTCATGCTGGATGTGTGAGGGACTGAAGGATCGATAGGTTGTGTGTGAGTGAGGAAAAGAGAGAGAGAGAGAGAGAGAGAGAGAGAGAGAGAGAGAGAGAGAGAGAGAGAGATGCAGCCACTGAAGCCCTGCAGCTGCCCGGGTGACTACGATATGTGCATCTGGGTCATTCCTACTGACTGCCAGTCTGCCATAAACACTGCATTATTGAAAGCCACCCTGACCAAAGCCATCAAAAGCCTTTAACTAGCAGCCAACTGAGAAAAAAAGCGACTTGGTAACACAGACTCATCAAGCCTTGTGGAGCTCTGGCTCTCTGGCATCATGACCTCTGATCCAAATCTCTGCTGAATTTCAATCAGAACAGTGCTCCTTCCTTCTGCTCTAGATACTTCACATGCAAAAATACTCCAAACTTGATTAACAAACTAGCGATTCGATGTCAGAAAAGCTCGGTTTCACATAGAAATAATAATTTCAAATACAGGTTCTTCTGAGAAAATTAGCATATTGTGATAAAGTTCATTATTTTCTGTAATGTACTGGTAAACATAAGACTTTCATATATTTTGGATTCATTTACACACAACTGAAGCAGTTCAAGCCTTTTATTGTTTTAATATTGATGATTTTGGCATACAGCTCATGAAAACCCCACAAAATGAACATGCCATGAAGAGGTTCTCTAAACAAGTTATTCTCTGAATCAACTAATTAACTCTAAACACCCGCAAAACATTCCTGAGGCTTTTATAAACTCCCAGCCTGGTTCATTACTCAAAACCACAATCATGGGTAATACTGCTGTCCAGAAGACCATCACTGACACCCTCAAGCAGGAGGGTAAGACACAGAAAGAAATTTCTGAATGATTCAGCTGTTCCCAGAGTGCTCAGTGGGAAGTCAGTGGGAAGGAAAAAGTGTGGCAGAAAACGCTGCACAACGACAAGAGGTGACTGGACCCTGAGGAAGATTGTGGAGAAGGAGCGATTCCAGACATTGGGGGACCTGCGGAAGCAGTGGATGAGTCTGGAGTAGAAACATCCAGAGCCACCGTGTACAGGCGTGTGCAGGAAATGGGCTACAGGTGCCGCATTCCCCAGATCAAGCCACTTTTGAACCAGAAAAAGCATCAGAAGCGCCTGACCTGGGCTAAAGAGAAGCTGCACTGGACTGTTGCTCAAATTTATGTCATTCGGAAACCAAGGTGCCAGAGTCTGGAGGAAGACTGGGGAGAGGGAAATGCCAAAAATGCCTGGAGTTGAGAGACTCAAGACCCAACACTCTGGAGGAGCTTAAGGCCGCTATCGAAGCATCCTGGGCCTCCATAACACCTCAGCAGTGCCACAGGATGATTGCCACCACGCCACGCCGCATTCATGCAGTCATTTCTGCAAAAGGATTCCTGACCAAGTATTGAGTGCAAAACTGAAAGAATTATTTGAAGATTGACTTTTTTTATTGGTCAGATGAAACATGCAAATTTTTTTTTTTATAAGAATTTGGGGTTTTCATGAGCTTTATGCCAAAATCATCAATACCAAAACAATAAAAGTATTGAACTACTTCTAAATGAATATGACATATATGAAAGTCTTATGTTTATCAGTACATTACAGAAAATAATAACAAATTTTTGAGAAGTCAAATAATATATGTCAACAATACAAAAGTGAACCCAGCACCCATCAAATGCTGCTGTATAGAACAAAATGATTACAGGATTTAACTTTGAGACGACGACGATAACAAATTATTTTGTTGATGAACATTTTTGTTGTTACACTAACAAGACGCTGGTGAGCTTTGTCTGTTACGACAAAAACTTGTCATTTCTACAGTTTTTTTAACTGTCCACCACAAAGTCAATTTGTTAATGGTACAATTTTTTCAAAAGCAGTTTTACTTAAATCATTATATTATACAGCTGTAAATATCACTATATTTTTAAAACTATATATTAGGATATTTTTTATTATTTAAAAAAATTTCTGCATGTTTTGTCTTTTTTATTTCTTCACTTATTTATATTTCGAAAATTTATATACGTTTACTTGTCTTTCATGTAAGTTTTAAAATCAAAATTAAAGTTGAATTAAACTATACATGGCTTTTGCATTTTTTAAAGTTTACCTTTAAACATAAATGTTTTTTATGTAGTTAAATTAGTTGAAAATTAGTTAAATTAATTGGTTACCATTAGATGAGAACTCGAAAATCTCACACACACGCACGCACGCACGCACACACACACACACATATATATATATATACACACACACATACACACACACATAAATAATGTTGAGAGCTAACACCATACTGCAAAATTTTTGCTTAAGGTTATCAAAGCATCAGACAACAGATTACAAAAGAGCATAATGGCATGATAGCAACAAGTACCTAAAAAAATTAGTTCATTGTACACATTGTACCTCTGATGTTAAATCACTAAAAAACTGCTTTTCCTCTCTTTTTCCACCCCCTCTCCATCTTCTGTCATATGTCGTGCTGGTGTGTGTCTAATCCTCACTAATGATGTCCTTCCCTCCCTTTGTCTCCCTGCATCTCTTCCACCGCTCTTCCTTATTCCGTGAACCAACGGACTCAAGGATGCTGCCCTGGACACCCTGAGCCTTTCCTGGAATCCGAGGGGACAGCGAGTTCAATTTGCTAACAGCAGCATCTTCCTGAGACCCGCAGCTCTGATTGGACAACTAGAAATCAATTTGTGACTCAATCAACAGCTTCCAATTGAAACCGGGGACACAGACACGGTGCAATCTCTCTATTCTACGCCCTGGCCCCAGACACTTCCCTGACTTTGCCGCCTCTGTGCCAGGCCTGATTGGTGCCTGCTGCCAGCACTGTAGGCATGTGCCAACCGCTGTGCCAGATGAGATGCACTGAAGTGCCTTTTTTTAAATGTCACAGAGGCGCTTCGGAGAAAGACCTGCCAGTTTCCCACAGAATCGACTTCCTGTGACAGAGCTCTCACTTTCTCTTTCTCTCTCTCCAGCTGGCTGAGTCATTTATATCCCTGCTGTTACCATACTGCCTCAATCCGGGGCTTCATTGGCTCCTTGATAAATCTGATGTTTGCTCTACTTTTACCCTCAAATAGAGAGCAATACAACGAGAAACAGACAGAAAAGCCAATCGTGCATGGGCTGCTACAATACTGAAGAGGATAGAGTTGTATTATAGCCTATGGTTATCAATGGCAACCAATGTGGCACAAGGTGGTGCTGTGCATCTTTATGTACCTGACCCTTGTTTTTTACAAAGAAAAAAAAAATGCTTGCTAGAAGTGTTGCCAACTTTGCATCTTTGTTATTTTCACAAGTAGTGTCCAGTTTGAAAATAACAGAGCTTAGTTTTCATGTTATTTACTTTGTCCAAATCCAATTGTATTTAATTTTATTTTATTTTCCACTACATATTTGTTTTAGAACTCAATATATGCTTTTAATAATGTTAAAATAAAAAAAAACCTTTCTTTCATCTCATTCTTACTTTTCAAGACGAGAGGACTTTTCTTACCGAGGAGGCAACACTGATTCCCACAGGAAAAAGACTGAAAAAACATTGCTAGTTCAATTAGCTCCCCCTATTAAGATATCCTTGTATGAACTACAGTGTAAAGAAGATGTCTCCACAGAGCAGCGAGAAACTTGGAGTTTTATTATATTATTAATCACTGTTAATGTTTTATTAACAAAGTTCAGGAGGACCACGTCAGATTTTAACTATCAAATGATTTATTTTTATTTTAAACTTAATTTGAGCATGGACCCATTGTGGTAAACAAATAAATGGTTATTTTTCCAAAACGCCATAAGTCCATTTTGATGAATTTGAGTAAAAATGTGTTTTCTTTGGCAAGAGAGTGGTTTGAGGAAAATCAAAATTTTCTTTTCTACACTTTCATCAAGAATAAGGTCAAATCCAGATTTTAATATTTAGATTTGTATTTAGCAGATGCTTTTATTCACTTACAGTTTGGGAGTAAAAATCAGCAGTTTGTTACAAGGTCAGATTAATCATAAGATATAAACCCCTGAAGCACTGAAATAATTTTCTGTAAATGTTTTTTATTCACTTATTTTTGAAAGAGACTCTGCTTTCCAGATTGAGATGGAAAGAGAATTCCACCAGCCAGGAACTGTGATGGAGAAAGTTCTGCTGAGATATTGCCGGTCTGAGATGAAATTTAAAGATTTATTTGAAAATAAGTATTTTCTCCCGAAATTTGACAACCTCATGGCATGTTTTACAATGGCGCATTCAAATTAGAAATAACAAACAATGTCAATATTGAATCAAGTGCCTGGTTCCAGAATAGATCCGTAAACAGTGTCAGATATTGGACCCACTGCTTCAAACCGTGAAGTTATCCGCTGCCCGCTCAGGTGATTCCACGTTTCATCTTCGTGGTATGATTTTGAAAATATTCAAAACTTTTGCTGAAGTGACAGCTGCCATTTTCACCCCAACTTCCACAAATATGATTTTTGGTGGTTTTAACTTTTTGTAGAAACCACCACATCGATGCATCAAAAGTATTCATGGCTTCATTGTTTTTCTTTTTTATTTCTGAGAGGGCAACTAAAGGCACTTACTTGTTTACACGACGTACAGTATGTTGGGCTGGTTTGATGGAGCTATGGCGTTTTGTTAAAAAAATGTACTGGTCTTTATCATGATTTGAAAGAAATAGATAAACCAGGACTGCCTTATACAGCAAGTATTGTGTTTTGGGAAGATTTACCTTGTCTTCTTGTTTAATGTAAGACAATAATCCTTCACTCACAATTTAAACGAGAAAGATCACAACATTAACGCTGCCTCCTAGTAGACCCTAGCCTTCTTAGCTTTGTGGTCTCAAAACATTTTAAATTACTTTTTATCCAACGATGGTTTCAATAGTTTGGTTCAAAATAGTGTGATGTACATCGTACCGTAGATATAATATCGAGGTATAAATTGCTCCTAGAATCTACCATTTTTGCCATCAGGAGTCTGATAAGGATTTTATACAAAAGTTGATAATTCTTCTCGATCTATTAGTTGGTTAATGTATAGCAGTCTAGCTCAACTTTGAACCATTTCTATGCGTACATGACATCATCCAGCCATGCTGCGGCTTGCTTAATTGTGAAAAAACGACTATTTTGATATGACCAAAATACACGCATCATTACATGCATCCTCTGCATCACAATACAAGCAGCAAGTAAACAAAGTGATCTGTTCATGGTTATAAATCCACAACAAAGCATACCATAGTTGAACCAAATTCAATTTAGAAGTGAATGCTTTTTAGCAAAGAAGTTAGAAGGGATCACTTACCGGCTCCACGCGTTCGTAGCCAGCATCAGTTTTCTCCATCTTAATCTTGCCACCCTCCAGTTTTATGTCCGCTGACTCCATTTTAATGACCTTCTCCTTGAGTACGTTATCATCTTTATCCAGAAGGTAGCGCAGCAAGGCGTTGTCCTTCTTCTTGGGACTAACAGGCTCTTGTTTAATAGCTAAGTCCCCCATACCCGCAGCCCCCCCAGTGGAATCTTGGCACAGCTCCTTCCCGGTAGCCTCTGCCGTCAGTTTAGCCAGGTCAACAGGTGACGAGCTGTTCTGGAGAAGTCTGTGGAGGATCTTGTGCTTCTCCTTCAGAGATGTGGTATGTGTCCCAGATCCGCTTTGTGAACCAACATTCCCTGGACCACCATTTGGATCCTTACATCCGGGATCTCCACCAGCCATAGGTGGTGGGGAAGTAGACTCAATGGGCTCAGTTTTAGTGGTGAGGAGCTGGAGGAGTTTTGTGTGTCCTTTATTGTCACGTAATCGATTCTGTGGATCACTGCTATCCTGGCTATTAAACTGCCCAATGTTGCCCTTTTCATCCCTTGGCTGTTCAGTGCTACAGTCCTGCCCAGTGGTACCCTGATCTGATTGGTTCTGCTCTCCGAATGAGTCAGATGATCCCATTTTACTCAGCAAGTGAAGATTGGCACTCATCGAATGTCCACCTGGGGAACCCAACTTCCTATCTGGGGAGCCTAATGATTGGTTGTGGCTAACCCCATGGCATTCGCTAAGAGCCTGAAGGGCATTTAGTGAACTACTTGTGTAACCATGGTTACTACCTGTGCCTCCATTGGCACCTGTGCTGCTAGTGCACATACCCGCGGGCGAATGGAGGCTTCCAGCAGGGGAAAACTGTGGCGGAGGCATGCGTGGAGATCCTGCCACTCCGGGACTGGTTCGATGACGTGGAGACAGCATTCCGGGGCTGCCCTGAGATGGGCTGCTGAGCTTCAGTGGGTACGCACTACCTTGAGGGGTGGCTGCTTGCATGGTTGCTTGGTGGCTCATGGTCCCTGGGCAGCCAAAACGATGGGTTTGAAGAGATCCTACGGCACCAGCCTCTTTCTGGCCACCAGGCGAGGGAAAAGTGGAGGTGTTACTGCTGACGGTGGCATCCTGACCCTGGGGTGTGCTAGAAGAAGCCGCTGTGTTGGGAGAACTCATAGGGTTCATTGGTTTGCCCATAGTTTGAGTATTTCCAAGATCAGATGGCATTCCACAGACGGGCGTCTCTCTGAAAGATAGAAAATGACGATTAGTTAGCATTGGATATAATTACACAATCAATAAGGATAGGTCATTTGAACCAATATTACTATGTCTGTTTATGGAACTTTGGTTAGTTAATTACTCATTCCTTTCTCAGAGTGTACAAAATGATAAAGTAGATTCAGCCCTATCGTGAACACTGTGGTGTTTTACCACTTAATGTCTACGCCATACTCCATAATGGAGGGCATTTAGATTTACTGTTCCTCTAAAGGAATGCATGGAAAAGATTGTACAAAGAGTTTAATAAACTTCAATGTTTATAACAAATGTAAGAAGATGAATTTTTTTAATCACTCATTATTTTCAGTTACATTTCAGCCACTGTAAATGCCTTGAAATTGAGAATGATACAAATTAATGACAAGAAAAGGCGAATATAGATTTCGAGAAATGATGCGCAACAAGAATGGATTCCTAGTGTAGCGAAGAATTTTGTTCTTCCAGTGCTTGTCTTTTTTTGTCACACAATATCCTGTCTCCATCCACAAAACTGATTCATTGTTCTGCCAGAATTTTAAATTATTGTTGTAGCTTAGCAACAAGCTGTGTGATTGGTCAGACGTGTTTCAGACGCCTAAAATGGCTGGGAAAATCAACTTAGGAGCGTATTTCTTCAAAATATTTTATTGTTTTGCAATTAAAACACACATAAAAATAAGGCCTGATGTGTAAAAAATATATTTTAGACTACGATTGTCTGGTTGATTTCTGACATAGAACATGAACCATGGACACCAACGGAAGTTCACACATCTGACCAAATGAGCGGTGTCAAGGAAAAAGAGTTTTTTGTAGCCTCTGGCATATCAAATTGGTTTTTTGGAGAACGACGAATGAAATCTGGCTCTTTTGATGAAGTGAGGACAGAATAATGTTAAGCTAAATAAAGCTGTGTTTTCTGTTAAATCTTCTCACACCTTGCTTTCAAACCTTATTTGAGTGGTGTTATCAAATATTGCTGGAACAATATAAAACTAGATGGTTATAGTTTGTGCATAAACTTTGATGTTGGTTTGTAAAAGTGGCATTTAAAAGTATTTTTATTAGCAAATGGAATGGTTGTCAAGGTAAAATTTTTGGTTGCCATCAAGGAGTCAGTGACAGCATACAAAGTCCCCCATACCGATTTGATGCCCATGCCCATGTTTCAAGATTTTCCTTGTTTGAAATACTGATATATCAAAGTGGTTGCTATGGTAAAGTCAGGTTGCTATAATATAATGTTTCCATTGTCACTACAAGTTATATAAACCAATACCCCTTATCTTTATCATTTACCAAACGTTGCTAAGGTAAACAGCTTGGTTGGTAGGGAGATGGTTTGTGTTATAGATATTTTCGTTGACTTTTCAATGGCCATTATAAGTAAATGGTAAAAAAATGTATCCACTTCTAGAGCCATGGGTACTTATGCACAGTGGTTGCTATGTTCTTATACCGTAAACTTCTATAAGGTTCTAAGTTCTAAGCTAACGTTTTACCCCATGTTAAGTCAATGTAAAATTTCACAAAATGCTCCTTGAACTACTTTTATGAAACTACCAGTATGAAAAGATATAGCTACACTTGATGGCTGTAGCTTGATACTTTGACGAGCTAATATAACTAATATAAGCTAGAAACAATGGCTCTTTAGTTAAGCTCGGTCACACCAGGCTCACTAGGTTGGCACGTGCTATTGTCAAAGTTTCCTTAGAAATCCAAGGAATTAATAATGCTTTCGAAGTAAATTCTATTGAAACTGTTTAATTATATTAATCCACTAGTCATTTGTTAATTTAATCTCAAAAGACAGAAAAGAGCTCCAGTGCCCTGAACAAAGAACCTGAGAAAAGAGCTTAAGCGGAATTTCAGGAATCTCTTAATTAACCAAAGTATGCTTCAGCGAAAAGGTTAAAAGCGAGGAACCAATCGCTATCAAAGAAAAACAGCAGAGCTCATCCCAGGATGGAGAAAAGTGAGTGTGCTGTTGTCTTTTCTCTAATGTAAAAACATCCCCTGGCTATAAAGCTTTTAGTCAGTTACACACTAAAAACTGATAAATGCATAGGGATGTCTTTGTTGAGATTCAGTGCTCAGACTGTAGCGTGTATGAGTATGTTTTTGTGCCAGAGATGTGGACCTTTAAGAGAGCACCCCTGATGTGAGCTCTCTCTGGATTTAATGTTTGTCTGTGCTCAACACCCTGCCCAACACTGCTGCTATTATATCAGAAAGCAAAGTGGTGCCACAGTAATCGTATGAACCATAACAGCCTGCTGTAAATCCTAGTTTTAACAACTTCTTTAATCCACATGGCTCAATCCATGTGCATCTACAAGATCTACTGATTCTAGGCCGAATGGTTTACACTAGGGCTGGCTGATAAAACGATAAGGATATATATCACGAAAGACACGTGATCGATATCAATAAAAAATGTCCTCGATAAAATATATGTTCCACACACTAAAAAGAAACAACCGACAGTAAAATCTAAAAACAAAAAACACAAGGAGTAGCTGAGTTTATCGGATGAAATGAGCTGGAATGAACGGCACAAGAGACGTGATTGGCTGAAAGAGCTGTCAATCATCTTCCCCCCAAAAACCATGACCTTAAATTATGCACAACTTTAAAGCTTAATAAATCTTAAACAAACACATTTAAAAAAATTCACCCCCCTCAGAGTGTGAAGGTCAATTCTAGAGATTTAAATCAACAAAACTGTTGAAGCCAGGGGTGGAAATATTTCTTAGCTCTAAAGTTGGCAATTTTAACATGGGAGTGAATAAGAACCTGCTCTGATTTGGAGCCATTGTCTAGTGGCAGAAAGAGGAATTGCAGCTCAAGTCATTTCCTATTAGGCTTCAAGAGGTTGCCCCTCATTTAAGGCAGGCAAAATTTACGGGCAGCTAAGGGTCCTAAAACCAGGAACAGCTGTCTGAAAACGGCACAGAAGAGTGCTTGTGTTGCCTTTTGCGTAATACCATTTTGATAAAATATCGCTGGCATTTTTGTTTTGTGAGTGAAATATGAGAAGTCCCACCCTCCTCTAATTTTAGAGCTCGCCGATTGGATATTCATTGATTGAGCAATTCATTGATTGGATATTTTCTTGTGGACATTAATTTATTTCCCTGACATCTGCCTTTTCACAGGCGTAAACTCATAATATATACATTAATCATTAATACATTACCCAGTTCATAAAAACTGGGTATTGTGGGATCCCTAGTGGTCACTGTCTCTTTTCCTAGTCGTGGTTTTAACAAAATTTGGGGTTGCAACTGTGCTTCCGGTTTCCCGTGTCTCTCTCACCACATGTTACAATATCTAAATTTCATGTTGGAGAGCTTCTTAAATGTTTCAGTTGTTTGTTTTAAGGTAATTAACCAACAATGTAATTCTGTGAACTGTCAAAGGTGAAAAGCCTTGTGTATAGCTGTGAGAGTGAAGGGAGTCGTGTTATTCTTGCTTCTCATGGAATGTTTAGAGACCAGCATCGGCCTCTGGGAAAACATGCTGGGATCTTCTCACATGACAGTAAGATTTCAGTTTATGCTCATTAGTTGGGCTTGTCACAACTAGAAACCTTGTTTTTCCACTGACAGAGGGGGTTTCGAAAAGACAATGGAGACGAGATGAAGAAAAAAAGACACGCTTTTCATCTGTAACTGGAAAAATGCTGCTCTAAAGTTTCAGTGATTGACTTCTGAGCTTTAATATTTCTTGTAAACACGAACATAAATGGCACACTCAGTGGCCACATTATTAGGTACACCCAACACATCAGCCAATCACATGGCAGCAACTCGATGCATTTAGGCCTCTAGATGAAAATGTGGTGCAGGATGGACTGCTCAGCATATTTGAAAAACTGCGGATCTACACACAACCACCTCTACAGTTTGCAGAAAAAAAACTGTAAAAAAGAGTAAAATCCAGTGAGTGATCGTGGTGTGGACTGAAATGACTCCAACCAAGGAATGCAGAATGCCATTTCTGAACTCACAATGTGGAGTTCCTAAAGCAATTGAGAGCCCAAACCAACATGGCGAATGAGTTTATACAAAGAACTGTTGTGGGTACCTCTGTAAGATGTGCAGGGACATGTAGAGCTGTGGCTCATTGGTAGCAGGAGAGCGAACCAGTTTGCTCTTGGTGTGCGCTGAGACGATTGTCCCGTCGGACAGGGAGAACCGGTAGATGGGGCTGAATGCTTGCCCATGCCTTATCACTGTCAAAGGAACAACATCAACCTCATGAGTGGAACAGCAAAATATGGTCAGTCTGAGAAATACAGCAATAAACGACTTTAAATTGTGCAGAAACTAAAGCAATGTGTTTAGGAAAGAAGCCACAGTTCCAACTCTCTTCCTCTCTACCGCATAACTACAGTCGTGTTGTTATAAATGATGAGAATATATGAAGACTTTTTCTCTTAAACAATCAAATGGGTATCATTCTCTTTCTTCATGCCTCCTGGATGTCAATATTTAACAAAACAAATTTAACTTAATTTCAGCATGAACCCTGCGATGGACTGGTGACCTGTTCAGGGTCTACCCCCGCCTCTCGCCCAATATGCACTGGAGATAGACACCGGCAGACTCCCGTGACCCCAAAAAGGGAATAAGCGGGTTGGAAAATGAATAAATAAATAAGCATGAACCCATTGTGTTCAACAAATTAGTTTTATTTTCCAAAACGCCTTAACTCCATTGTATGGAATTTGAGTACAAGTGTGTTTTCTTTAGCACGAAAGTTGTTTGAGGAAAATCAGAAATTTCTGTTCCAAACTTTCATAAAGCATCTCAAAGACATACAAACATTAAAATGAAAATCCAGATTTTCCGAATAATGTGCATCCAAAATCCAGAATTTTAAATAGTATGTTTTTACACACCCACGTATATATACTTATACATATATAAACATATATACATATGTGACTATAGTTAGTGCGTTTGACTATAGTGAGTGTGTGAACAAAGCCTGGACATTTGTTCATTTAGTTTGGTTTATTCCTCCTCCTTTGATGAAGTCTTATGTTATTCAGCTTTTCCATACGAAGGCCTTTTATGTTTCCATTTGTGTTTATATGACATGTTTTTGTGATCAATAAACTATAATAAATATGGCTTTCAAGCAACAGTTCTTTTGGAGGATATTTATGGTTTATTGCAGGTATGTTGTTTACTTGAGAAAGTCTTTGTTACAAGTTAACCCTTAGAAGTCCCTGCATGCACCGGTGCATGTGCTGATCACACCAGCTGTTTTGAATTAAGTAGGAATGACACAACCCAGCTAATGTTTAACTTTGATTTAAAATATAATGGGTAGGGTTTTTTAGACAATTATGTTTTGACACATTGTTTTGACATTGTCTGGTTTTTGGGGGGGTCTCAAAACTTTGATTTATGTTATTAAACATTAAAATGTCTCAATGTTTGCAGTAAAAAAATGACAAAATGTAATACTCAAATTTGTATTTTTGTGTACAGTTTCAGGACTGTTGTGGAATTATTGTATTGTAATGAACACATTTAAAAAAAATAAATAAATAAATAAATAAATAAACTGGGGTTGTACTATAAATTGATATCAAGCATTGCCACAAAAAACTGTTTAAAAGATCATTTATTATACCTAATGGTAAATTAGTAATAAAAAAAACTTCTGTGGGTTAATTAAAAATTTCAATAAACAATCAGATGTAAATAGTTTTTGTCTTGGATTTACATACATTTTTTACATTTACATATCCAAAACTTTTGGCTTTTTGTCATGATTAATTGAAAAAAATGTGCAATTAATTAGGTCATTTTTTAATAGTACAACTGATACAATGCTGCTTTCCTCTGTAGCTTTAGCTCTACTTCTCACCACATTTTCTCTGGTCCGCACCAGCTGAAAACAATGACATCATGAGGGCCATTCATTAGTCACATACATCATCCCACATGTTTCCTCGACTGGTTTGCGATTGGTTAGAATGAACACGCACCCGGAAGTAAACAACGTCTGAAGACTGGGATCAAAATGGACAGACTTCGCTGCTTGATTTTGGCATCTTTTACTTTATGATTTGTATTAATTGCTATTGATCCACAATGCAAATGACGCTCGGATTACAATCTACTCCAACTGTGACCTTGGGCAACCATGACAACGCTGCCGTGTAAACAGACAAGCGGCAACCCATAATGCCACACGCAAGCGAGTACAAAAAAGTTCACTTAATTTGTGTTTGGTTCGGATCAGAGTTCAATCATGTTCTCACCACATACAAACCACTCTAGAGTTTGGGAACCGGCCCAAGACCACCTCATCGAGCAGGTCTCGGGAAACTTTTTAGTTCACTTTTGGTGCTAATTCAGTTGTTACTTTCTCATCCACCCAAATGACCTGAACTAAAAAGGAAAACGAACTCTAGTTTGAATGAATTAGGTGTGAAAGCACCCCACCAAAACTTCATTTTAAAAACACAAACTGAAGACTGAAGACAAAATTTACAGACTCTCTCAAGAAATGACATATCACTGTTGAGCACAATACCTTCTTGCTGATGTCTCTTGGCGAATGAAATGTCCCCATCATTCTGAAGGTGAAATCGCTGAATGCATCTCCGCACCAGGTCTTCCCAGCCTGGCTTCATGGACGCTCGTAAAAGACTAGTGTCCAAGGAAGTGATTTTACCTGCAATCACACACCACAGCCATGAGCTATGAGTATGCTCTCGTTTGCTTTATAATCTGCATTTACACAACAATTCAGAGCAATCAGAGCTATGTCTTCAAAAAGTAGCCAGTTAAGGCATAACTATATTTAAGTAATGTGCCCCTTTAGTGGAATCCCTCCCTTTACTACATGTGTATTCGCCATGATCATAGGAGAAAACCGTTAAACGCCATGTGATCGAGAGAATGGTGTAGATTTCAGCATTAGGTTTGTTTACAGCATTGTTTTCCCTGAGAAGAGCCTGAACTGTGTGGATGACGAGAGAGGCTCATCGTTGGCATGGTTACCTTGCAGGTCCTGGCGGGTGGTGAAGCTTTCTTGCGTGGGGAGCATGGGTCTCTCTTTCATGTGGACCCGCCGTGCCACACAGATCAGACACGACTGGAAATCTAGTCAGTGAGATAGAGAGAAAGAGAGAGGGAACATAATTAGATCACCAATAACAGGTTATTAAAGGAGGGTTCTTGCAATGGGGCCCTGTTTTTGAGAGTGTGTGGAGGGGGTGGTGCAAGCGGAGCGTGGGGTGAAATGATGGAATGTGACCTTTGGTTTGTGTGTCATTGTGGAGGCTGAGCCTGCTGTGTTGTTTCCATAGAGAGCAAGTTAGAGAAGTCATCCCTCATCCACCCACTCAACCACTTATGATGCTTCAGACAGCGTCACACGCTCAAACAAGGAACTCCGTACACGACAACTCAAGAGGTTTTTAACAGGATCCTTAACAATTGATCAAAGTCAGATTGTGATTTATGTTTGTTAATATTTTCTATTCCATGTTTAACTTAAAGTATTTCAATAAAATCTATGACAAATGTAAAACTGGTTATACATCTTGATCTTGAGAATCAAATGATGTTTCTGATTCATGAAATGACAGGTGGGGTAAATTATATTGACCCATTAGTGCACATCCCAAATCAACTTTGCACATAAAACGCTACAAATACTCAAAAACACAAATATAACACAATTTAAAGCTGCAAGCAGCAATCAAAGGGCTTGAGACACTATCGCCTCTCAGTGGCCAGTTTGTTGCACTATGCCCTTAAATTTAAAAACAGTTTGAAAAAGTGGTAAAAAAAAAAACATTCTGGTTTCAGACTTTCACTGGCACTCTCCTACTATTGGACCACTCCGACTGGCCCTCTATTGGATAGTACACGACCCAAACATACCCAAAATAAAACGGCTGTAACTTTCACATTTTATGGGTTAAATTAATGTCCCTGGTGTCATTGAAATGTTAACCCTTTCTAGTTCATCAGGAAAAAATATGAAGCTATCTATGATCAAAAATATCTTAGAAACATTTTTTTTATTTGCAATTTGATTGCACAGTTGTAAATTGTTTATTTTGATGTTCATGGTATGTTTTCTTCAAAATGTGCACATTTATAGTTTTTTGTCTTACTTTATAAATTCGAGTGTATCTCAAAAACTAAGCAATGAATTCACTCAGAATAAATTTACTGTGGTTCAAAAGCATTTTGTGCAACTTTTTGACATTTACAATTTAAGGGATTTTTTTGTAGTTTTGACACTTTCTTCGGTTAATATTGAACTAATTCTATTAATATGATTAAAATCAAGGATATAAGAGTTGTATGGCGAAGTAAAATACACCAAAAATGGAACCACGGCAGGGTAAAATGGAAAATATGCTCTGGGGGACTTGGAGCTCTATGGTAGGTTTTAAAGTGTTAAACAGATGGCCATTTCTCACAAGCCGATAGTTATTAAAGTTACATTTATTGACAGTATTTTAAACAACTGCTCACCTCACCACTATATTATCAACCACATTTGTGAACTTCATGACCTCCAGCTCTATTTACCCCCTCCTCACGGATGCCCTTAGAGCACCATTACAGAATTCAGTTCACTGTGTTGTGGCAGTGAAACCGATGCCTTTTCTGGAACTTGCTTTGAGGAGGTTTTACAACAGACACCATCACTCTGAACTGAAACCATTCTCTTGATTGTCCGAGGAAGTATGACTTACATATGTGGGCCATTGTTAGTCTGAGCGAGTAGTCAATGAACTGTGCATATTACATAAACACAAGCCACGGACAACTTCCCACCAAATAACTTGTCATGGAAACCCAGAATGCATTCCGAATCCATTGTTGCTTTCCAGATATTTCCTGATCTCATGTCATACTTGTAATTATGTCATGGAAGCGCAAAAATACTCTGATTGCTAAAACACACCCCGGCTGACGCGACACTTCAGGTCTCTACACACCGAAATGAATTGCAGGGTGCTCTTTTTTCTAGGTCAAGGAAATATTCATACAATGATGCTCCCTCCACAAAGATGACGTTTACAATACAACAGATGCACTCCACACGGGGAAACAGTAAAGAAGAAAATGTCGTTCATTGGTCGTTCTCCATGCGAAAAACGGGTCCAATATGGCAATCCAAAACTCTTTTTCTTGACACCACATGTCCGGTCCGATGTGTGATGTCCCGTTGGTGCTCAAGGCTTTCGATCAATGTGTGTTGTCGTATTTGGGTCATGTGTATTGGCTATAAGACTATGGAAAAGCAAGCAGGCCAAACTGCACTGAACTGTACCGAGTTGTACCATGTTGTAAAGTGGAAAAGCTCCATTAGATGCTACCAATGCATGCTACCTGATATCTGGTTCTGGTAAATTGTTAAGAGTATTTGATTGTGATTGTGTTGCACATCTGAATTTGGTTCCCTCAACCAAATTCAACCAACATTGAAATACAATGGAAATGAACCATACTGAACCAAGCCATGATGTACCATGTAGCATACTTCTGTAGAGCCTTTGGAATGACTCAACAAAAGTGCCAAATTTTTTACAGCCATAAACACATCCACCAGTTCCTGAACCAATCCCATTACCCCGATTTAACAAACACCTGCTCTACATTAGATTTACATCACCACACCTACATCCAAATGCACTAGTACTTCAGAAGCTAGTGGGTGGTCTTTAGATGAGACTACTTGCTTCACCCAGTCCCCACACAGATTTGTCCCTGAGAAGACGGAAAAGATGCTTCACACAAACAGTACTCCGTGATAAAATCATCACTGCGTCTGTGAGAAAAAGAGAGAGCGAGAAAGAAGACCACTAATCATCTCTCAATATGTGTCAAACCCCAACCAGGACCAACACAATCCAAACGAGAATATCTCGAATGCACCCAGAACTCTGTGTGACTCCCAGAAGTGGAAGAGGAGGAGGAAAACAGCAAAATGAATCACAAATTCTAGGCGGGAGACAAATGCACGTTCCATTGAATTTGAATTCTTCACTCCGTAAGATGCAGACATTTCTCTGAAAGTGAACACAGAGTGGTGCTTCTGTTTAATTACGACGACTGAAACTTGAGGAGACTAGGCTAGATTTTTTTGTAGTGAGGTGTCTGTGATTGCCTTATTTATTGTTCTAATGTAGATTTTGAGACTTTGGTTTTGCATTTAACCCTCCGATAATCTTTGGGGTCCCCATTCAGTGTTTTAACATGTTCATATGTTAAACACTGATTAACACTTTCCACTTGTACTGTACAGGGAACCACTTAAGTAACAGCAATCCAAAATTTCAGTTATTCAGATCTTTCATGTAAACTTGACAAGAGCAGGACTGGCTGCAGAACTCCAGTGTTTTTTCACTGGCTACACATTGATGGACCCAATGGTTTTCTATGGTTGCGTTGTGATAAAGACACTATGGAAAAGAAATTCTCTGTTTTGATTGGCTGTCCATATCCCAGTCACTCTGTCAAATGACTGAGAGCTTAAGAACTCAACTAGCCGAGTTATAATTTTTATAGTACAAGATTTGCTTAATTCCCATGGAATAAAATGTATATATTAATCATCATCTTTTTGTTTTTTACTACACAGTATTCATTATTGGTGATGTTATTATATACAGATATTCTAAGAGTTTTTTTCTGAAACTTCTCAAATTTTGATGAATTTAAGTAAAAATGTGTGAGGAAAATCGAAATGTTTTGTTTCACTTTCATAAAGCATCTCAAAGTTAAACATATATATATATATAAATATAAAAATATATATAAATATTTTGTAATGAAACCAATCAAATTACAATAACAAACAACACTGGTATTGACTCAAGTGGCTGGCTCCAGAATAGATCTGTTAAACTGTGTCAGGAACCACATGCAGATATTGTACTTACTGCCTCGAAACGAGAAGTAATCTGCTGTTGGGTCCAATGACCTGCAGTCTTTCACTTTTCAATGTCTCCACTGGACTTTTTGGACTGTGATCAGCAGTAAAATGGGATCCGTCTGTTTCATATTCAAGGAATGAATATAAAACGATTCAAAAATTTTGCTGCAGATGACACCCACAATTTTTCCACCTCCTCAGCGCCTCATCTTCTTTGTAATCCCACAAATAGGATTTTTGACGGTTTTCACTTTTTGCCTCTTGCAGAAACCACCACATCAATGAATTAAAATTGTCTTCATGGATTAATTGTTTTCTTTTTTATTTCTATGAGACCAGCAAAAGGCACTAACTTGTTAACACTGCGTACAGTGTGTTGCGCTGTGCTTGGTTTAACATGTTTTGAGAAAAAACTTGACCGGTGTTTATCATGGTTTGGAAAAAAAATGCTAACTCCTCGTTTGTAGGTATCTTTAGGGTCTAAAAAGGACATTGATATCCATTCACTTTTCTAAGTATTCACTGGTACTTTGGGAACAATTTTGGTGAGAACCAAACTCAATAGTTTAATTTAAGTTAACTATTGGTATTAGAACTATGTTGAAGCAACTGCACTTTTAATGATACTTGTGTTCCAGCACTAGCATCAGTTACTGGAAGGACAGTACCGACAACAAACCAAATCTAGTTTTCACCACCTACCTACTTTGAAATTTTCAACTCAATTTCTAATGCAAACAGCAATATTAATTTCATTCAGCAGATGGGTCAAAAACGAGCAGCCACTTGATTTGGCTGAGGTCTACTCTGCTCTGAAGGATTACATCTAGGGTTTCCGACCCATTGATGTGGCTGAATTGTGTTTTAAGCAAGCGTGACTCACCCTCTCCCTCCTCCTTGATGGACTTTGGTTCAGACACAGCGAAGCACTGCATGGTCTCATATTTCTGCTGTGCCTCGTGATCCTGCGTCTCCTCGGCCTCGCTGTGAGGGTTGACCAGCATGCGGCAGTTGAAGGTGTGGCTGTTCCGCCGAGGGTTCTCACTGGACCACGGCACTCCATTCACTGCGGGACGGAGGCCAAGAGACATCACTCACAATCCCTCATTTCCAGCACAATTCCTAAACTTTCCCTTGCTGCTTTCATGAGGACAGAGATTTAAAGCAGCGCAGGAGCAAGAGTCATTAATTTTCGATGAGAACTGGTGATGTGAAGCGACACGAGAGACGAGGCCTGTTTGACACCTGGTTTAAAATGTGCTTACAGCTATATAATCGCATGTGTACAAAGACAAACACAGCTGCAAATGAAGTTTTGCATCTGGTCCGACTCCAACTAAGACCCAGAAGTGGTTGAAAATACATTTTTTATATATATAGTGTCAACAATCTTTTAACCCATGAAATAACAGCTTTGGAACAACCATATGACTATGGGATGTGCAAATTGAAAACCGAAAGAAAGGAATTATGACCAACCGACAATTATTTTCATATTTTGTGATTGTTGCTCTTGTAGATTTTTCTAAATTAGGCCTTCAACAACAATAGATAAAATCGCTAATTAATGATAATAAACGCTGTTATCGAATAGTTGTGCTGCTCACACCACACACACAATGGAGGTGTGCCCCAAGTCTTTTAAAATGTAGGAGTGGAACAATTTTTAAATAAAACTAGGGATGCACCTAAATGAAAATTCTGGGCCGAAAACGAAACTTGGCCGAAGACCAATACGAAAATGAAAATGGTTTCATTAAAAAACACGTTCAAAATATTTTCTTTTTGTTTGTATTTAAAAAAACTATAAATTAATTAAGTAATCAAACTTTTATTGATAATAAATAACAGTAATACGGCTGTTTAACAATAACAAAACTAAATAAAATTTCTTTCTGTAACAAAATTGTGCAAAAAAAAAATAATTCTAGCTGCTTTGGTACAGTAAGTTAAAATTGACGTAAAAAAAACAGAGCACAAACAGAAAAAAATAATTGCAAAAAAATTGCAAATTTGCTGTCCTCATCTGAAACTTTAAAGTGTTTCCAAACCAACAACATACTCTGTGTTTGATGCGTAATGACAGCGCGAACGAGACGACAGGATGGGAGAGGCATGGCAACAACTTTGGCTTTTATTTTCGCCGCTTTCTAACGCTTCAGCCGAAACCGATAAGATAATGCTATTTTGGCCGAAAATTTTCGGCAGCCGAAATTTCAGTGCATCCCTACATTAAACGCATCTAAGAACCTACAAGCAATGCAAGACTGAGCTTGATAGTGATTATATGAAATCTGTAGGAGGACTTTGTTAAAGTACACGACCTGGAATAATACAAACTTTTGCAAGAAAATTTTATAAAACTGGCTTCCTGTCAGTTTTGGAACCTGTCTGCAATTGACTTTTTTAAAGGTCTTGGTCCTTTAGATAAGTGTTTCAAATTTTAAACATGTACTTAGCAGTATAAAACTGAATAAAAAATAACTAGGTGGCGCTATACTGTATACTGACAATGTAGTTTGCAAAATAGATTTCTTACTTGATTTTTGTTACAACTCTTAACACAATCGGACATTGCATGGTATTTACTTAAATATTTACAATTTTGATAGCTGCCAATAGCACACTTTAACGAAGTCAAAAAAAGCTTCAAAATTTAACATCTCATATGCCTTACGATAAGACCGATGGATGAACGGATAAAATCTCTGGGAGGAGTTCGTTAAAATACGACATGAGCAAAAGTGGTTCGTTTTTTTTGCAAAATAGTCGGCTTCCTGTCAGGTTTGAAAATGCAATACCTAAAACTTATTTTTAAGCCTTACTACCGTATACATGTGTGGCAATTTTTTTGCCACACCCACTTTTCAAACCACAATGTGTGTGTGAAATTTGTTGACTTTTCGAGCTCATTAAGAACCTCAAAAATGCACAGAAATCCACAAAACAATAATGCTCTGAGCAATTGAAATAGGGTTCTGCTCACGCACTAAACTGATACAAGGATACAGTGGAGAAATAAATAGACGTAACTTGTGACACGGCATAGAGTACATATGGCAGAAAGCCGACATCCTAGTACAAATGGCATGAAAAATCAAATGGTAACATTACATAATAAACAAAGGGAGTCTGACCGTGTGACTTGGGCAGGAGGTTCTTGATGAATTCTGCATGGTCTCCTACATGCAGGATGCTGTACACACTGGTGTTCATCAGCTCCTCCTGGTTATAGTGCAGATATTGCGTCACATTCTCCGACACAAAAACGATGTTCCCTTCCATGTTTACCACAAAGAAGAAACCATCTAAGGCCTAGAGGAGGAGAAAGGGCATGTTATTAAAGGACACGAGTACCGATGACATCACAATTACAATTATCTAAAATTCTGTGTACAATGGGATGCTTTTGCTCAAATCTCAACAATCTCTGCATATTATCATGCCTAGACAGCAGACAGTAACAACAATTATGGACGGTTTTAAAAAGTGTGTTAACATTTTCTATCCTTCTCCTATGTTAAACTGTGCATCAACACCATGCATGGAGTCGTATTTGTATTGCTAATAAAGCCGTATAATCCCTTGAAAATGTCTCAAACAACAATGTTGACGAAAATCATCTTGATGTGCACCAACGCTGGATCATCAGAGCTTATGACACAATTGTGTGAAGGGTTTGAGAAACATCATGTCGAACACGCCGATATGACAGCGTGTTCCCTTCTCAGGTCAGGAATGATGTTATGAGGGAATTAGCTGGAGCAAAACAGAAATCTCTCATCATTTGCAGTCAGGAGGTGATTTTACCAGCCTTCCTCCAGTCATATTGTCAATCAGACAGACGGGAAGCGGAGTGACATCTTCTCTTATTTAAATTGTAGATAACAAGTGACAAGTTGATTTGAGTTCATACTTGTTTTGTAGACGATAGCTAGAGCAGTGTAGATTGGTAAATGTGAAAAGTATGATCTGCACTGTAAGAATAAAAATACATCAAATTTTTGCTAATTTGAATCTTTAATGCCCTTAAAAACTAGCTTTCTCTCTATGGCATTGACAAACCGAGGATCAAGACTCTACTATTACACTCAATGGCGCTCCCTGCGTTTGCGGTACAACAGATGCACTCCATGGCACACAAATAAATCTCAGATTATAAACTACTCCAAGTTTGACTGTGATCTGCCCTCTTTTGATGAAATGAGTAGGACTTAAAAGAGCCACTCGGTGGCGCTCATCCCACATTTTCATAGCGACTTTGTACAGAAAACAGGAAAGAAATAGCGCTTCACAAATCCTCTTTTCTCCACATTTTTGTCAAACAGCTCCATGTTTTTTTTTCTGTGTTCTTTCATGTCTTCTCTGTCTTCATCTTTCCTGTTTCCCTGGTGTGGTGCAGAATGCATCTGTTGTACCCCAAACACCATCTTCAGGCAGGAAGCGTCATTGCATCAATATTTGCTTGAGGCTGACAAAAAGCAACCTGCAAACCTCAATTCGGATTGGGTTGTAGAGGCCTTTGAAGTCAATATAATATTTTAAGGACTTCACTACTGCTATAAAACAGACTGAAGTGCACTGCTGCAGGGTGTAAACAAATCTACACATCATTTACGACCAACAATTTGACAGGAGCGGGCCAGATGAGCAGTAGCCCAGGGTCAAGTCAGACTGCAAAACAAATAGTTTTTTAAAGAGATGAACTAAAATGTTGTCACTCTAATATTGGAGTCATCTCCTTGTATCAACACAGCCCAAAGTCTAGCATTATCTATCAAGATGGTGTCAATTAAGCCTCAAAATCCAGTAAGGAGCCTGAGGGCCTTTAGCGATCACTATAAAAGCTGCTGTTTGCCTCAGAATCTGAAACAGCAGCTTGTAACTCATTCTTTAATCTGCAACAGAGACTAATAAGCTCTAAATCGTTTTATCGACAAAACGAAAACAGAACCTTGTATTTTATCCCTAAAAATCTGGTAGCATTAAAAAGAAGAGCTTAGAACAAACAAACAAACACTCAAGATAGCAGATAAAGTAAGGGATGGAGAAGAAAAGTGAAAAATCCCACGTCCCTGTTAGAGACCTGCTGTAGATGTAGCCATCTGCTGGGCATATTCAGCAAACATGGAAGAGTAAACACAGAGGAATGCCAAATCCACCTTCGTCTCGCCAAACTTATGCAACTCTGTGAAAAGTGCTGATGGACCTGTATTGCAACATGAATGGGGCAGGGTAGGCCCAGAGCAGATTCACTGTCCTGCTGTGGTAGGTTGCATAATGCCCTGTACAATGGATACAAGCCAAGGAGCAAGCTCCCACCCTCCATCGTAAAGAAACATGGAAGTGACTGAAACTCCCAAAAGGGCAGTTGATCCACTAGTGTCTGAGCTGACAACTTTTATTTAAAGGGGTGATTGCCGTTTTTACAATTACATTTATACTTATTTATACAAACACAGGGTTCCTTGCATTGCTCTACTGGGAGCCATGGGGGATCTTTTGTTGTTATGATATATAGTCTGATTTCTATGAAGGGGTCAGTGACATACTGTAATGTTCCTCATATCAATATGGGTAAAATAAACACATCCTCATGTCTATTACTTCTATACCTAAGCTGAGATAGAGATATGTCAAATTGGTTGCTATGGTAAATAGTCTGGTTGCTATATAGGTCAGTGACATAATATGTTTCCCATATCACAATGGTGAAATAAACCAACCTTGATGTCCCTAGAATTTCCTAAGCTTATGATACGCCAAATTGGTTGCTAAGGTAGTGACATAATATAATGTTCCAATGCCAATAAGAGTAAAATAAAGCAAACCCCATGTCTATGATTTTCCAAATTGATGAAAATAAATCAACCTGTGTCTCCACTGTGTCCCGTTTACAAGTTATTTGAACTTGAAAATAATGTTGCAAAATGGGCAGGGCTTGATAAACATATGCTAATTCACAACCAATGATTGGTTTTCTTAGTTTCTTTTTTTAATCCACCACTGATGTATGACTCTGTAGTACCAAAATAATGCACAAGGTCTTTTACAATGGCAGCCAATGAGATTCAGTGCATTTCAATGGCCCATTAAAAATGAATAGGACATATTTTTCAATGAATTCCAATGGCAGGGCTGTCTCCATGGAAATGACTGACCTACTGTAATAACTGACAGCTGCTACCGACAGCCAAAAGATTCCGTTAAAAATGGCATTTACAGACAAAGAGAGAGATTTATTGTTGCAAAACTACATCTTGCAACATCATTACGGCATATCACATTAATTCTTTCACCGTCAGACTCCGAACGCTTTAACGAAGAGAATGTTGTCATTCTGCATTTATGGCAAGTTACTAATAGTAGTCATTTGAGTTTTTAGAGCAGCATTTCCTGTATTTTTAATATAAATTTTCAGGAATCTCTGTGGTTTAGGCCACCTGGAGTAAAAAACGTACATCTTATAAAAATGGAAACAGAATCTCGACCACGCATACCCTCTTTTCTTAAATTTCACCCATAAATTGTATATCTCTTTGTGTGAGAGGGGGAATGAAAAGAAAAGAGGCTGAGCATTACGTCTTAATATTGGGGTGATGACATGATACCTCTAGGGCCAGCATTCATTTAAAGGGGATATTTTTTGGGGTGTTTTTTCAATGGCAGAGTGATCCCATATGCCATGAAATTCTGATCTTTTGACACTGTGCTGTACAGTGATAAAAAATTAGACTGGCCTTTATAGTCGGACTCTTTTAAGATCACAAAGAAACAAAAAATATCTTGAAAACACAACAGATTTATTGAAATTATTCATTGATCTGATAATGATCAAAAAAGTGGGATCTGATGATCATTCTAAAAGGCAGCTCATTAGCATATACGTACAATGACATCATATAAGCAGAATCAAGAATTTTGCCTCTAGACCAGGGGTCTCCAGCCCGGTGCCAACCCGGGCATCTTGTCGCCCGCGAGGACCACATGAGTCGCCCGCCACCTGTTCTAAAAATAGATCAAATAGCGCCACTTTCCAGTGAGCTGAATCTAATTTAATATGATTGCTTTTTTTGTTTAAATGACATTTACACGTAAGCTTGATGTGATAATATATAAATAAAAAATATATATATATATATATATGAATTATGACCGGGGAGAGTTGAAAGGTCAGTATGATGCACTACGATGAAACAATTAAGCAGCGCAGCGAAAATTAGACGACTGACTCATAGAAAGATCATTTAATATTCGCGACGAATGCGAGGTAAAGGTTTTTTTTTTACCTCTGTGGAAGGACCATATGTGTCTCATTTGTGCAACGGTGGTGGCCAAGCGGCACAACGTGGAGAGACATTTCACAACACCATCTCAAAACTCACTCAGAGTACAACATACTGGTAAACCGCACGCAATGACAGCCTTCCCAATAACTGAAAGAAACCGATACCAGATTTGGTTTCCAGTTCATGTTTAGTTCAATGCATTTGTAAAATGTAAAAATTGTGTATGTTACAATGTTAACAATGAAAAAAATGATCTTAGCTCACTTTTTGTATTTATGTGATTTATTATTTGTACATTGGACATTGTGATTTCCTTGGACTCTTGTAGAAGTGATCATTTTGAAGTGTTTTGAACTTGTATATATTTTTTTTCAATTTAAATAACACTTGCACTAAGACAAATCATAAATATAAAGTGGTGCATATAAATATTTATGTTTACTACCTTGTTAATTAATTTAATTCATATTCAGTGTGAGAAATAATTCACATGATCAGTGTCTTTGCAGAGATGAATATCCTTCATTATTAATAAATTTAGAAGAGGGTATCACAGTGGTAGCCCTTTGCATTAATCAGTGCCCAGGAAGTAGCTCTCGGTTCCAAAAAGGTTGGTGACCCCTGCTCTAGACTATAGAGTTCAAAAGTTATTAGCATAAACATAAGTACAACTTTGGATTTGTGTTGGCCAAGTGTATCCAGGTGCCAAACCTCACAACGTTCCTGCAAGCGGTTCATAGGGCTGCCATTGACATCGATGGCAGAATCAGAACGAGAAGAAACAGAACACACACAATAGGAACCTGCACAGCTTCAATGTTTGGTTCTTAAAAATCTTAATTTCTCATTATTCATTCAGAGCAACATCTTTATTTTACTTTTAGAGGATATTACTCTTTTTCTGAGAGTAATTTTTATTTTACTAGTCCAAAAATCACGTGTGTGTGTTGTTCTTTCATTTATTAAATAAACAAATTACATTGCTCTTTGCTATGCGCTACATCATTTTCTTTTAGCCAAAAAATGCTGTTCTCTCAAGACCGCAATTGAGCATAATTAAGGGAGTGGCCACTTGGCGGATGGTATTAGATCTAGGTTTAATCTCAGCTCTGCCCACATCCTGTAATGTTAAGATGCAACTAAACTGAAATCCCTCTTGAGGAACCTACAGGGGAAGTCACAGACACAAAGTTCTGCAGTCGATGATCCACATTCAAACAGGTTGTCCCTGAATGACCACATGTTCACTCCGAAGAGCATGAAGCTACTTCAGGCGATTCTACGGTTGCTCACACTTCAGCTTCCATCATTAAACAATGGGGGTTTTCAGAGGGGCACCACTATACAAGGCTTGCTTGTGTGCATGAGTGTGTGCAGGGTGTTTAGTGCCTGGATGAGTCCCGAGAGAGGCCACTATGGGTGTCAGGTGGAAAAGGGCAAAGAGTTCCCTCCTCACTGGTCTTTTGTCACAAGTGGCTTTTAATTAGGTGCATTATAGCACGCGGGTGTGAATTTTACCTTCCTTGGGCCATTTCAGGCAGATGGAAGATCAAGCGGACAAGCATGCAGGCTATATTTGGCAACAGTGTGGTGTTGATTTGATGACGGAGAACCCTGGAGACTATAAATATCTCAAAGAAGGGAGGCTTTGAGAGGAAGATGGGTGGACTCAATCAGAGCTGGGCGTCCTGCCTGCATGGACAACAACACGCTGAGGGGAGTTGCTCTAGAAACAACCAGTATTTAAAGGGGGATTTCATTAGAAGGAAAAACATAACTCTGTCTTCTAAAAAAAAATGATGCCAGAATGAACTTTTTTCTTTTGAATACGAGGACAAACAGGGAAAGAAGCCATTGAACATTTACTCACAGACAAAAAAATATCGAGTTGAGTAGCGATAGATTTATTTCAACTGCAACAAATGAAATTTCAAAAAGTCACTTTTTGTCAAAGTCCTGCTCTGCCTCCGCCTTTTTCTCTCAAAGCATGAGAAATGCCCATTCCAATTCAGATACATATCCATTCGGGCCAATCCGTGCTGAACTTTTTGATCACATGGCTAGGATGAGGTTTGAAGGTTTGAACAAGCCATGGTTTCAAAACTGTAAACAAAGTTATACTGTTCCTACGATATGTCCATTTTTTGTGTAGTCAAAGTGAAAGCGCGGACATACCCTCGTACCTCATCTCTTCAAATGTAATCTAGGAAAGGTGAACTTGCTCACAGTCCTGCATCTCAACTTTGACTAAAGAAAGAACGTGTAAAAATAAAAAAAAAATATATAAAAAAAATAAAGCATGTCTGTAAAAATGGGCAAAATGACTACTTATTATTATTTATATATTTATTTATTTTCATGAACTGATTGATTAGTGATTGCATTTTCTTTCTATTTATAAGAAAACTATATAAAATATAGGTTTTATAAAATAAATTTTAATTATGTTTATTGTTGAGCTGCAGGTTTAGGCTCACAAAACTGACGGCAATTTTATGTAATTAGGAAGATTTCAATAATTATTTTAGTTATTTTGCCTGATGTTCAATGTCGTTTGGTTTGGTCTGTTAGGAGTAAGAGAAAGACATCCCCAATACGAGCATGTTAAAGAACAAAGAAGATAAATAGGTACAGCACTAGGTGAGTTTCTCTTTAGTTCATTCACAATATTTAACATTGCACAGAAATATTTTAATTTAACATCGGTGGTATGGAATTTCAAATATACTGCATAATCAACACATGCAGGTTTAAGCAAGCTGGGGTCAAAATATGGTTCATTATATGCAAGTTTATTTGCCATGAATCAGTTTTTCATGTAATTCTCATTATATTGTACACTTATATGCATTTGGCAGACGCTTTTACCCAAAGCGACTTACATTTGAATGAATGACCACATCTTTTTGTCAGTTCCTGCTTTCCCTGGGATACGAACCCATGACCCATGGCATTGTTAGCGAAATGCTCAACCAACAAAAATACAATAGGGTTCTCTACAGCTTTGGTGCTCAAGCCCTAAATGGTTTTCACAGTGAAATGGATTTGTTTGAAACATCAAACTCTGATTTTATTTTAATGCTTCAAAATTTTTACTCATCCCTTTTACATGCCTGGCACTTCACTCTCGTCTGACAACATGCACACAGTGCAACAGACCCACCTCCAGCATCATTGGTCCAAGGGCATCTTTGTCAATAACACTTTGGCCGGTCGACGACACATCAGCCTTCTGTACTTCATCCTCATTGGCTGCGGCGGCTTTTTCTGCAGAGGGAGTGAGAGATGCAGATGAAAAAAAGAGACAGGAGTCAATGACCCTTCCAGAACGATACAGCTTTAAACAGATAATGCTCTTTGAAACAATTAATCAAGAATATTAGGCTAAGTTTGGTTAATAATTTAAGGGACGTTGTAACCTTGCCAAACTAGAGTGATCATTTTAACTATTCAATTAACACATTTACAATTAATTTACATTTATGCATTTGGCACACATTGTTATTCAAGTCATTCAAAGCCAGTTTAAAGCTAAAAGAAGCGCTTTCCTCTATAATCGATGATATCTCTGTGTTTTTCAAGAGAGTGAAACCACACATAAAAAGATGAGGTAAACTGGTTATTGTCATGTATTAGAAGTGCAGTACAAGATATGTAAAAATCTATAATATGTTAAAATTTGTTAATGAAATAAAATGAATAAAAAGGTGAAATCTTTAATAAAAAATGTTTATTCATTGTTAGAAATCTGTCGAACATCTTTAAAAATAGAAGAAAAATAGTGCTGTCAACACATGTGATTAATTTGAATTATTTATCACGTAAAAGTAATGCATTGTGTATTTTCATGTGTTTAACATGGAAAGATGAATGGATAAAACAAAGAAAGGATGTTTGTCACAGTCTGTTATTTTAATGCCTTTATTTTCTGCCTTTTGTCAGTTTCAGACATTTCCCTGTGTTTTTACTTCTGCCTTGGTCATGTGATCAGAGTTCCGCCACATGATCACTCATTTCCCTCAACGCAAGCCTTAAGTGTGACTGTCCGCGAACAAAGCCTGGTCATTCGTTCATTTAGTTTAGTTTATTCCTCCTCCTTTGGTGAAGTCTTATGTTATTCTGGTTTTCCCAACGGAGATCTTTTATGTTTCCTTTTGTATTTATATTACTTGTTTTTGTGATCAATAAACTATAAAAAATATGGCTTACATTTACTTTGGAGGATATTGACGTTTATTGCAGATGTTTTGTTTACATGAGGAAACTGTTAAAATGTTTTTATAAACGATCAAATCTTGATTTTAAATAGTTTCTTTGTCTTGAGTTTACATTAATTATTTACATTTGACAAATTTTTGCAAAGTTTCGGTCTTTTAGTTGCGATTAATCATAACTCATTAGAAAAAAGTGTGCGATTAATTAGATTTTAATCGATTGGCAGCACTAAAAAATCTTTAAAGTATTAAAAGTAAATCAAGTACATCAAAGAGTAAATTAAGTGTATCAATATTGACCCAAAGTAGGGATATCTGCTTGATGTGAAAGTGTTCCGATGCCAGTTGTCGGCAATGCCACTTTATGACCGTGTCACGTCATGTGTCGGAACAAATGCAATGACGTCTGTGGTCAGAGTTTGACCTTTGGTCCAGTACATTGACGAGACGTTTAAATCCAACATTTCCACAATTGACAACGACTGGTCATTAAACCCTTCATCTCACATTTCGTACTCTGTTGCATGAACAATTATACTTCAGGCCGTTTGTTGGCAAAGCTAATTTCTTAAGGGGGGGGGTGCATTTAAAAACTAAAATGGTACTAGTATAATGCTTCTGTTTTGAGAATTGTTTAAATTACTAAGTGTTACTTAAGTAATAAAGGTGTCATAAAAACAAAAGTGTACTCCAGTTATTAAGTACTCATACTGGTACTCTGTATCAGTAAGTACTCAACTGTACAGCACTCAAGAAATGTGGTCTTGGTGGTCTAACAAAAAGATTTTAGAGCCTTTTCCTGCTGAGAATATGACATTTGTAATAAAATGTGCAATGTATTTTGACTTGGGAATCCTTTCAGTCCCCTCTCCTTTTTGAATAAAATGTCCTTTTGCAAAATGGTTTCCCCCCAGATTTAACTGACCCCTCGCTCACCCTTTTCGAGAAGATATATTTCTAATGCCTTTAGTTAAGGGTGTGTTCCCCTAATTTCACTTGATAGCAGACATCCTGAAATATAATTAGGCACATTAGTTCTACCTCGTTCCCTTTTCTCCTTGAGCAGAGGACGAGTTAAGCCTAAACTGGCACTGCTTACCTTTTCTCCCCTGCTAAGTGAAAATGGTTCAAAACTCACTCAATTCCTGGCTAGCAACATTAGAATTGAAATGAAAGAAGCCGAAACCCCTCATTAGACCTGACAGTTTAAGTGCTTTATTTTCAAATTGCATTACAGACTCTTAATGTGGACCTGCTAGCATGAGCTTATTAGCAATTCTTAAAAGGCCAGCCATCTCTCTCTCTCTCTTTGCTCACTAAAGTGATTTATTTTACCTCACACAAGACTCTTTTAAAACCAGGTTTCATCTTTCTTTCCGTCGTGCACTTGCAGGGACATGTTATTAAAGCATATATGCGGAGCTTAGCAACGTGCAAGGCAGGAGCAGCCAGGCTATATGGCTACATGTGAAAGCTCACGGAGCAGTCATGCAGCTTGCAGCCTGGACATGAATGGAACCATCAATGCACTCATGTACACTCACAGACTGCAAACAATCCGTTATATAAAGAACAGAGCACATCATTATCTGCAAACAGTCAACTGTGCCAGCTGCAAAACAAGGAGACATGATGGAGCTAAAGCTGACCATCCCCCAAGTCTCAGGAGAGAATAAGAGAAGCACACATTTTTCAGCTGGTTCAAAAAATAGACAAATAATAATGTATTTTCATATTGTGTGGGGTAATCTTAAAAACAATAATCTTAATGTACAATTTCATGTAATGTATATTGCATTTTCACTGTTTTACTGTCAGTGTTTCGAGACATTCCTTAACAATAGCCATGTTGCCATCCAAAGATGCAATTTAAATGTATGAGAAAAACTGGAATATCGCATAAAATATTTGCAAATAAAGCACCATTTTCATTCAATAACTCCAAAGAACTAAATTGTCACTTCCTGACAAAACTAGCACCAAAAATCTAAAGAAAAATGAAAGTTACGGCTTTAAGAGAAGGCTTTTTTTTTGCATATAATAACTTATTTAGCGTAGACGAAGCACAATATGCACAGTCATATCATCTTGCTCTTTGGGAACGCCTGGGAGGTGATCATCGTTTACCACTTTGATAACAGGCTTTGACTAAGGATTTTTAGAATAACCTAAACAACATTTCAGATGCTGTGCAAAGAAATCGCTCCATTAAGGCAGCCCCATCGTATTGATGTGCATGCTGCGATGTATTCTATAAATGTGTTTCCATCGTAGTTTATGCATCCTACTCATCCTACTCAGGTGTGCACATAACTTTTAGACATTTTTAACATTTATGCGTTTCCATCCAGGGTTTTCTATGCAATGTTTCAAAATGAGCGTAAAATAGGTGGATTGAAACACAACTAATGAAAAACAGAAATAATAAAGGTGCCGCTTTAAAAATTACATTCTTCTCATTTCGCAAGAGAAGACAAAAAGAAACAGTACCCCCATCTGAACAACTTTTTAGGTACCATGATTTCTAACACAGAGTGTTTGTTAGGCAGGAAGTAAAAAAAGGTTCCAGGCACACTGCGGCCACATTTTTATCACCAAAATTCACAAATCCCCCCAAAAGGCAAAGACAAGGTCAAAACAAAGGGAAATTTTTGAGAACTTTTTCTTCCATTGTGAATTGTTTTGTGCAGGAATTTTGAGAAATCAGAGCCCTTGTGACAGGTCTTCCATGTCAAAGGGTTATCCCTTCTTTTCACCACTAGATGGCATGTATGGCACAAACTTGGGGTCTAAAACGAAACTGAAACAGATCACATTTCAGATCACCCGGCTTATCTCACTTAAATATGAATTACCTTGCAAATTATGCATCATAACTCTTGTAATGTTTGTTTACAACACAAAATATCAAACTAATAACCCTCTTGAAACCTACACAAACCTACACATAGGTGGATTGTGTCATTCCTACGTAATTCAAAACAGATTCAGAAATGGCCACACGCACCGGTGTGTGTAGGATCTTCTAAGGATTAAGACAGTTTTCATCTTGTTCAAATCTCTATAAGGAATTTGTTCAAATTTTAAGAAAATTCTAAATAATTGACTTCCTTTTGTTTTTGGAAAATAACTCAAATGTACTTTTTTACCATTACAAAAGTGCTCCAATTTTCAAACATCCTTCAAACACAGTCTGAAATAGCAGTTTAAAGCTCATGAAAATTGGATATTGCCACTATTATTGAATTTATATTGCCACTAGGTGGGCTGTACCTTTAATTGTAGGCTGCTATATAGATTTGTTCAGACATTAACACACATGACAAATTTGAACCCGAGTTATTAACAACTTCCTGTTTATGGTCAAATTTAGAATTTCGGCGGCTACCTAGTGCACATAGTTTAGCAAAGTCAAAAAAGCTTGCAATTTAACATCCCATATGCCTTAAGATCACATGGATGGAGTATGAGGAAGAAGAAATGAAATCTCTAGGAGGAGTTGGTTAAAGAAGGACAAGAGCAAGAGTGGCCAACTTTTTAACGATTTCGGAAGCGCAGCCCCTTGACTTACATTTAATATATTTAATATCTTGATAACCTACACGTGTGAGGAATTTAATTCCCCTACAAGAAACTGAAACCTGTTGGGTGGCACTATTGAGCCATTTTTCTGCACCAGAACACAGAGCACATTTATTGTCACTGGTGGAAAGGAGACAGAGTTATGTAGACAGCTAGTAAACATGGATCATTACAAGATGAACAGAAACGATTACCGTATTTTTCGCCGTATAAGACGCACTTTGTCTTCCCCAAAAGTGAGGGGAAAAAGTTGGTGCATCTTATACGGCGAATGCAGAGCACCGCGGAGCAGAGGACGGTCACGGCTGTAGGAGAGGAGTAAGAGAGGCCACGGCTTCGGCCTAGCTCCTGTTATGGTAAAAATATACCTTCTCAATTGATAATAAACACTGGAGACCGTTTGAGAGAGAAATGCGGCTATTTATTGTAAAGATTTAGCAGTCTCAACGCATTTCCGACACACGTGTTATCCGCATTGGAAGAAGAACCTCAAGCCTCTCAAAGTAAGACAAGCGCTGGAAGAAGGGCGGGACTGAAGTATGACGTGTCTCTTAAAAGTTTCTCAAATTACATTTTTAAATGACCACTAGATGGTAGTATTATATAGGAAAATTCCCATCACACTCCGGAGCCGTCAGCCATATTTGTACACCCGGCGGTGCACGCTGACGTCATCGCCCATCTCTGCTCGTCGATCCTCGTGGCTTGTAAGGAGCAGGTATGAAACATGACAGCGTTTTTTGTTACTTTTACTGTTTACTGACTGTTCATGTTACATGTTTGGAATATAATTGCTCTTAAACTGCTGTTTACACAGTGGATATAAAATATTTTACTACAGTATTTGGTTCAGAATCTTTTTTTCTAGATCTTCCTCATTTAAAATTGAGTGCGTCTTATATGCCGGTGCGTCTTATACGGTGAAAAATACGCTACATGGTTACACCCGCACTCTTTTCCAAGGAATATTTTGTGATAACCACAAAATTCGGGAATTTATGAATGGAGAACTATTTCACACTCCTCCCCTAATTTCAATCACCAATCAAATAACATAAAGAGTCAAGTGGACACACTACTAGGGCTTTCTATGACCATACCTGGAGAATGTGGTCATCTGCACTGGTTCTTTTTACACCAGAGATAATGGTATAAAACCAAATGTATAGCCTGCAACTGTTTTTTGTTTGTTTGTTCATGTTCTAATTTGCTGATCCAAACTCTAGACGCTATAGTTATGTAAAATGTATTTATTATATTTATTACAATTGTAATTAATGTTGTAAATAAGGTGAAATAAGTTTTAGAGCAAAAATTGAATAAACTGATTGATATATAAAAATAATAATAAAAAACAAAACAAAGGGTGCCACTAATATAACGCCAAATATGAGGAAAAATAACCATAAATTGCCATTTAAATTGATAAAACAGCAGTATCTAAAATGGTCCATGTCATTGGTGTGATCTACAAGCATCGAGTGAGGGAAGATTTTGGCAAAATCGTGTGGTGGAAGCATTGGCCTCACAGAGGACACGCCAGAGAAGCACACTCTGCAGGCAAGATGGGTAGCCATATGGCAAAGCGAGAGGGCCATCCATCAGCTTCCCCCTCAGACTGTTCAGGGAGGCTCCGAGCACTCCTCTACCTGTACTTGCTTGTGTGTCGAGGAGAGATATGCACTGCTGAATGATGAGTGGATGCGAGCGTGTTGTGTGTCAGCAGGTCTTTGCGGTGCCCAGCAGAGACTGGTAAACCAGCACAGCTGCACCAGTGCTCCAGTGATAACTCATTCGCTTCAAACTCGCTTTCCTTTTCTTCAGCAAGAAAAAATGATTCTGAAAAGAAATCCATCCATGTTCTTCCCCCACTTAATCCTTGTAAGGTTCAGGTTCAGCCCAAAAAGCAGGGTACACTCTGGCCAGTCTATCAAAAGATCACATCCAGTAGAGCATTCACTACTGAGTAGAATATAGAGTAGTGCTGCTCCCTCTCAGTTAGTAGGTCAGCGGTTTGAGGCCAGTCTAGGCTTTCTTTGCATGTTCTCCCTGTGCTTGTGTGTGTTTCCTCCAAGGATTCCAGTCCCTTACTCTCTTCTCTAAATAAACCTACCATTAAATAGATTATTCGAGCTCGAGCACTGAAGCTTGGGCTGGGCGATATACCTGAAAACTCTATCGCGATATCATTCATATCGGTTGATTTCGATAATTATTGATATTTTTAATGACTTGTGTATGCGGGGGGTACAGTTCTCAAGCACGGGATGCAAGAGAATCCAGCTATTCTGAGGACGACTGCAAAAATGTCAAATTATTTTAATAAAAACAAGCGAGGTCATAGTGAATCCTCATGCTTGAGGAGCATGTGAAGAGCATGACGCAGAAGAAAGAAACGCTGAACACTGACATTCGTTCATTATTAAACTAAGGGAAATATAAACATTACTTTTAGGTTTATTTCTTTACATTTTTATGTAAAGGGAAAGAGGAGGTCGGGAGGAATCCTCTTATTGATTGAGAAACGACGAGCATCCCAACATTTAGATTAATGTTTTTGCGTCAGAGCGAGGCGACACATATTTGCCTTAAAAGGCACACAATTTGAGCGTATGCCTTAATTGCGAGTAGAGACAAAGAATAACCAGCAGCTGAAAGAGAAAGACCAAGACTGTAACAATTCTTTGTTTCAATTAAAATTATCAGCTTGTTTTTTCTGATATTTCTATATTTTGGAAAAGCTCCTTATTTGTGCCAAATGTATTATTATACAAAGTTTAAAAAAACCATTCAGAGCGCAGTGAAACAGCTTCTTGACAAAGCACGAGAGAGAAAGAGAGAATTACAAGCAACTCTAGAACGAGAGAGAGACACAGACTGTAACAGTTTTAATCTTTTCATTTAAAATGATTACCCTGTTTTACATTATTTCTATGTTCTGGAAAAACTCAGTGTGAATACGAATTCATGGGATTTCAATTTAATTAAAGCAAATAAAAGATATTTGTCATTGCTATTTATTTATATGAAAAAGAAAAGAGTGAAACAAATAAAAGCACAAGTCTCTGTCCAAGAAAATACATCACGTAAATATGAGAGATGCTTGTTTCACTTATAAAAGAGTATCTGATGCTTGACAAAAACATTTTCGTTCATGAAAAATAATCAACGCTTCAGTATTTATTTGTCATTTTATTTATAGTCATTTTTAAAGTCATTGATAGCAGGAGGTACACAACTGGAAAAGTTGGGCAACCACTGATTTAGGCTACTGCAGAAAAACTTTTTAACGTATCTGAATGTATTTATTAAGTTTTGAACATTATAATGTTCAAAATTTAATATGGATGATGGGACGCTTGTGTTTCCGCACTTGTTGTAACAAGCATAATCTGCGTCCACACTGGTAAAGTATAACCATCCTTTGGATTGTTTGACTCTCCGCCATCGCCGCTATATAAGCGCTAGCTCTTGTGCTGTGTGCGCGTGAACTCTCTTTATTTCTACATCTATCTTCGACAAAGGATAAAAAATTTCAAACATTTTATCGGACACATTTTTCATTGATATCGTTGACATGTCTATCGCAATACATATCGTTATCGTTGAATCGCCCAGCCCTACGCAGAGCCCTATTGTAATTGCTCAGAACATTATTGTTTTGCGGCTTTTGGTGCATTTTTGAGGGTGATTTAATGTGCACCAAAAGTCACTGAATTTCACACACGTCAGAACTGATGAAGATTGTTCTTTGAAAAGTGGGTGTGGCAAAATGCCTCTCTGGCATCACCTAATGCATTTCAGCTTATGTTGTGCTCTCAGTTTGTTATACAGGAACGATATTCGCCACACATGTATATGGTACCAAGATTAAATATAAGTAAATGGACCGAACTCCCAAAATCGACAATTTCGTAAAAACCTTTTTTGCTTATGTCATACTTTAATAAACTTCTCAGAAATTTTATCTCTTCATCTTTAAACTCCATCAGTCTTATCTTAAGGCACATTCAAAGCTAAATTAAGATTTTTTGACTTTCTTGATCTATGCACACATATCGGCCATCAAAGGTCGACATTTCACCATAAAATGGAAATTGTTAGTCATACAATATCTGATTGGTTCCAAATTTACCAAATATGTCAATATCCATGCCTGGACACATCAGCAATATAAACGCTTAGTTACAGCACCACCAGGTGGCCAAAGAAGGAACAACATTTAATATTGGTAAGTTACCTCTTGCTAATAATTTTGACATGTGTGAGTAGAATCTTGGCCTAAATAGTATAATGACATAACAATACATTAAATATTTATACTTATAAATATTTACATTTATATATTTAGCCAAAGTGACTTACAGTTCGGCAGTAAACATAAGTAGTTTGATACAAGGTCGGAATAATCACAAGACATGCACAAGGAAGACATTTGAGCCGATACAGAAAATAAAATCAGTGCTTGAGTTTTTTATTTTTATTAGTTAAGTTAGTGAGTGCTCTCGAATGAGTAGAGTTTTTAGTTGCTTTTTCAAGGTTGAAAGAAACTCAGCTTTCCGGATTGGGATGGTAATGGAATTCCACCAGCCAGGAACTGTGAAGGCGAAAGTCCTGGTGAGAGATTTTTTGCCGCTCTGAGATTGGACTACCAGACATGGTTAATTTCCTAAACCGAGGCATCTGGAGGGAATGTAGGACTGCAGAGGCTTGGGAAGATATGATGGAGTGGAGCCTCTCTTTACTCAATAGCGCCGCCTGGGGGTCATGACACTTTAAGATGTGGTTTTTCTTTTGCCTTTTTTGTTCATTAAATGTAATATTTCTCATTTGAATACATCTTATGAGTTGATTGTACTGCAAATTACAATGAACTGGCCACCAAGTGGCGATGGCGCCGGAAGTGTTTGAGCCCTTTGATTGCTGCTTGCAGATTTAAATTAATTTATGATAATAAATTAATTTATTATCAGTCTCATTGCTGATTTTGAATCTTTGCTCACAGGCAAAGAGCCAAACAGATCTCTCCATCAATCAGAACATCCAGGGTTTACACACTTTGTGCTTCTATTGACTTTGTAAAACTGTGGCAATAAAGTACACACAACATTGTAATTCATCAACTCCTTGATTACTCCCTTCAAATGATCAACCACAAACCCTGTCAAACTTTAACCCTTAGAAGTCTCTGCATGCACTGGTGGGTGTGCCAATCACACTGTCTGTTTTAAATTAAGTAGGAATGATGCGATTGTTTAATTTTGATTTCAATATAATTTGTAGACTTATAAGAGGTTATTAGTTTTAATATTTTGTGTTTTATATGAACATGAGTTATGACACATAGTATGCAAGGTTCTTCAGAAAATTAAGTAATCTCATTTTACAGACCACAAATTGGTGCCATCAGGGCCATCTGGTGATGAAAAGAAGGGATAACCCCTGGAAGTACAATACTTGTGATATTGCTTGTGTTTTTCTGGCATAAAAAAGCACAAAAGTCCTTGGAGCAGTGTATAAGGTTTAGGAGAGGTTTGACTGATTATTTTTACACACTGTCTATGTTTTGGGGGTGGTTTATGATTTTTTATTCTGTCTGATTTTTATTATAAACATAAATACTGTTCGTTCTCTAATTTTAAGATTTTTGGAAAAAAAATACAAAATGCATTACTCAGAATTTTTTTGTCCAATTTCAGAGTTAGTGTGTAATGTATTGAAATATATATATATTTGTAAAAAAAAGAAGCTGGTTTGTACTAAAAAAAAAGTATATCAAGCACCAAAAAAACAAATTTAAAGATAACTTATTAGAGATAAAAAAAGGCTCTGGACATCTAAGAGTTAAGCTTACACCATTCAGAGTTAAAAAACAAAAAACTATATTTAGTCCTACAAATAGAATTGGTGTTTTTTAGGCAATTCAGTCTCACTTTGTGTAAAGGGGAGGCAAAATGTAAAAATAAGCCTCCACAACTTTATAACCTCCATTTAGTATCAAAATACCTGTGATTCTTAAGTCAGAGTAAACATATTTTACTCAATACACAATATAATCATCAAACGGTGAGATAGAATAGTCACATCTGTAGCTGTTATTCTACTAAAAAGCAGAATCTTAATCCTGCAAAACCGTACATTCAGCAGTAAAACAGCTTCTGCTTTAAGGGGCTTCCCGCGAGTGTCAATAACATTGTTTCCTTCACAAGGAAGCTGATGGCTGCACTCCACTCGAGAACTTGTTTACAGGCAAAACAGCATCGTTTATGTCTATGTTGGCATTTGGAGCCTGTACAAAACAGTAAGAGCAGCGAGTGGTGCTGTGGCTGTGTGGCATTGAGACGAGGTGAAGAATGCGAGCGTCACTCTGTTAGCTCACATTACATAACTGAAAGCTCAGTACGTCACAAGCAATCTCCTCACAGCACTGTCCGAATCAATGCAGACATGCACAAACACAAGTCCTCGCAGTAGAGCTCACTCCCTCCGTTTAAGCAAACTAACCATCAGTGTTTTTTTGTCATGGGGGACAATCCCATATTTCACACACATGAAATGACATTTATCCAAAATGATGAAGGTGAACGTGAGATGAAAAAGAGAATTAAGAGTAGTGCTGGGTATCGAGTTCGGTACTTTTTTAAGCACCAAACTCGATACTACAGAGTATCAGAAAAATAATTTTATATAATAAGGGTATAATCTTGTTAACGTCAGTGAGCTAGAAAACGTGTGGCGTCCTTAACGTGCCCGGATCAAATGCTGGTGATTGGCTGCGGCGAAGCTGCATTGAAAATCTCGTTTACGGCGGCTACCCCAATCGCCCAGAGCTTGTCAAATGTGAGGTGAGGCTGTAATGTATATTACACTTTAAAGCATAGCATAAATTTAACGCAAACTATGGTTAAGCGATCAAAAGTATGGCTACATTATGCCAAGATTGACGGCAACAGCGTACGATGCAATATTTGTAAAAAGGTTATCAAGTCTGATAACATGTCAAATATGATGAAACAACCGAAAACACACGGAATTAATTTATCCGTGTTAATTTTAATAGATCACGCTGGTGCAGTCATCATCATCATCATCATCATCATCATCATCATCATCATCCTCTCAGTATTTTCCTGACTCAAAGCCTCCAACAACATGCCCACCACAAGCGTCGTCCTCCGTGACTGATGAAGATACTGGCGCGATGGCTGCTCCGGCAGGTAAACAGACTTACAAAATCAGCTAACGTTTAGCGCTTCATGCTTGTGTACTGTTAAAGTTAAGTTTAAGTTTGTGGGGGTCAATTTATTAATCGTGTTTTGGACTAACGTACGCTGTGTAACGTTAAGTACGGTTTCGATGGCTTTAAATAACTAGCTAAGTTGATACTAAAATGCTTTAAGGCACATGTGTGAAACTCAAGGCGAGAGCTTAAAAGTTTAGAGTGTCTAAAAAAAAGACACAATGCCTTTAGCCGCTATTATGCTAATGTGGCCCTCTGTGAAAATGAGTTTGGCACCCCTGCTTTAAGGTTAAATGTTAACCCTGCACTTTGTTCATTTTGTGCTTTTGTTCCTTTGCTTATTGGTCAGCTGTGAAATAGATAAGGCAGCTGTGTCACAAACATCCTAAAAGAATAAAACCAATGTTTCTCTGCGATTATGTGTTATGTAATCTTGTTAAAATCTATATCTTAAAATAAAAGTATCGAAAAAAGTATCGTTTGGAACCGGTATCGAACATTTTTGAACGACACCCAGCCCTAATTAAGAGTGGATATCTAGGATTTCAAAATAATAGAAAAATAAAAACATATTAGGTGAAGCTGCGTTCATATTAAGCAATTTTAAGAATATATTACAATTGCTATATTAAGAAAAGATATTCACATTATTGTTAAGATTGTAATACATTGTAATAAAAAACACAGCATGAGATTTGTTTGTAACATCTTTAACTTTAAATTACTTTTGCAAAAAGCTGCTAAACAATAAGTTTTTGTCATTCAAGGACAAATCAACAAATAATTATAAAATGTTTTTGGGATTATAGGGAAAACCAAAGTACCCTGAGGAAACTCCTTACAGGAAGGTCACCGTTGAGCCTTGAACTGACAACCTTCTAACCAAAAAGTCACAGTACTACCCACCGTGCTGCCAATAATTAACTGCACTGTGACCAGTGTTGTGCTAGTTACTGAAAAATAGTAACTACCGTATTTTTCAGCTCATAAGACGCACCGGCACATAAGACGCACCCAATTTTAAAAGAGGAAGATCTAGAAAACAAAGATTCTGAACCAAATACTTTTGTAAAATATTTTATATCAACTGTGTAAAAGTTAACAGCCAAACATCTAACATGAACAGACAGTAAACAGTAAAAGTAACAAAAAAAAGGCTGTAATGTTTTACTTTGCCCCCACTCATCACTCTAAAGTCCACCATTCGTTATCACCATCACTGTTCCAGTGCAACATTGTCACTACATTACTAATAGAATAGCCAGTAACATTGTCACTACATTACTAATAATAGCCAGTAACATTGTCACTACATTACTAATAATAGCTAGTAACATTGTCACTACATTACTAATAATAGCCAGTAACATTGTCACCACATTACTAATAATAGCCAGTAACATTGTCACCACATTACTAATAATAGCCAGTAACATTGTCACTACATTACCAATAATAGCCATTAACATTGTCACTACATTACCAGTAACATTGTCACTACATTACTAATAATAGCTAGTAACATTGTCACTACATTACTAATAATAGGTAGTAACATTGTCACTACATTACTAATAATAGCCAGTAACATTGTCAATACATTACTAATACTAGCCAGTAACATTGTCACTACATTACTAATAATAGCCAGTAACATTGTCACCACATTACCAATAATAGCTAATAACATTGTCACTACATTACTAATAATAGCCAGTAACATTGTCACTACATTACTAATAATAGCTAGTAACATTGTCACCACATTAATAATAATAGCCAGTAACATTGTCACTACATTACTAACAATAGCCAGTAACATTGTCACTACATTACTAATAATAGCCAGTAACATTGTCACCACATTACTAATAATAGCCAGTAACATTGTCAACACATTACTAATAATAGCCAGTAACATTTTCACTACATTACTAATAATAGCCAGTAACATTGTCACCACATTACTAATAATAGCTAGCAACATTGTCACTACATTACTAATAATAGCCAGTAACATTGTCACTACATTACTAATAATAGCTAGCAACACTGTCACTACATTACTAATAATAGCCAGTAACATTGTCACTACATTACTAATAATAGCCAGTAACATTGTCACTACATTACTAATAATAGCTAGTAACATTGTCACTACATTACTAATAATAGCCAGTAACAATGTCACCACATTACTAATAATAGCCAGTAACATTGTCACCACATTAGTAATAATAGCCAGTAACATTGTCACTACATTACTAATAATAGCTAGTAACATTGTCCCTACATTACTAATAATAGCCAGTAACATTGTCACTACATTAATAATAGCTAGTAACATTGTCACTACATTACTAATAATAGCCAGTAACATTGTCACCACATTACTAATAATAGCTAGTAACATTGTCACTACATTACTAATAATAGCTAGTAAAATTGTCACTACATTACTAATAATAGGCAGTAACATTGTCACTACATTACTAATAATAGCTAGTAACATTGTCACTACATTACTAATAATAGCAGTAACATTGTCACTACATTACTAATAATAGCTAGTAACATTGTCACTACATTACTAATAATAGCTAGTAACATTGTCACTACATTACTAATAATAGTTATTAACATTGTCACTACATTACTAATAATAGCCAGTAACATTGTCACTACATTACTAATAATAGCCAGTAACATTGTCACTACATTACTAATAATAGCCAGTAACATTGTCACCACATTACTAATAATAGCTAGTAACATTGTCACTACATTACTAATAATAGCTAGTAACATTGTCACTACATTACTAATAATAGCTAGTAACATTGTCACCACATTACTAATAGCTAGTAACATTGTCACTACATTACTAATAATAGCTAGTAACATTGTCACTACATTACTAATAATAGCTAGTAACATGGTCACTACATTACTAATAATAGCCAGTAACATTGTCACTACATTACTAATAATAGCCAGTAACATTGTCACTACATTACTAATAATAGCCAACAACATTGTCACCACATTACTAATAATAGCCAGTAACATTGTCACTACATTACTAATAATAGTCAGTAACATTGTCACTACATTAGTAATAATAGTCAGTAACATTGTCACTACATTACTAATAATAGCCAGTAACATTGTCACTACATTACTAATAATAGCCAGTAACATTGTCACTACATTACTAATAATAGCTAGTAACATTGTCACTACATTACTAATACTAGCTAGTAACATTGTCACTACATTACTAATAATAGCCAGTAACATTGTCACCACATTACTAATAATAGCTAGTAACATTGTCACCACATTACTAATAATAGCCAGTAACATTGTCACCACATTACTAATAATAGCTAGTAACATTGTTACTACATTACTAATAATAGCCAGTAACATTGTCACCACATTACTAATAATAGCTAGTAACATTGTCACTACATTACTAATAATAGCCAGTAACATTGTCACCACATACTAATAATAGCCAGTAACATTGTCACTACATTACTAATAATAGCTAGTAACATTGTCACTACATTACTAATAATAGCTAGTAACATTGTCACTACATTACTAATAATAGCTAGTACCATTGTCACCACATTACTAATAATAGCTAGTAACATTGTCACTACATTACTAATAATAGCCAGTAACATTGTCACTACATTACTAATAATAGCCAGTAACATTGTCACCACATTACTAATAATAGCCAGTAACATTGTCACTACATTACTAATAATAGCCAGTAACATTGTCACTACATTACTAATAATAGCCAGTAACATTGTTACTACAATACTAATAATAGCCAGTAACATTGTCACTACATTACTAATAATAGCCAGTAACATTGTCACTACATTACTAACAATAGCTAGTAACATTGTCACTACATTACTAATAATAGCCAGTAACATAGTCACTACATTACTAATAATAGCTAGTAACATTGTCACTACATTACTAATAATAGCCAGTAACATTGTCACCACATTACTAATAATAGCTAGTAACATTGTCACTGCATTACTAATAATAGCCAGTAACATTGTCACTACATTACTAATAATAGCTAGTAACATTGTCACTACATTACTAATAATAGCCAGTAACATTGATACCACATTACTAATAATAGCTAGTAACATTGTCACTACATTACTAATAATAGCCAGTAACATTGTCACTACATTACTAATAATAGCCAGTAACATTGTCATTACATTACTAATAATAGCCAGTAACATTGTCACTACATTACTAATAATAGCCAGTAACATTGTCACTACATTACTAATAATAGCCAGTAACATTGTCACTACATTACTAATAATAGCTAGTAACCTTGTCACTACATTACTAATAATAGCCAGTAACATTGTCACTACATTACTTATAATAGCTAGTAACATTGTCACCACATTACTAATAATAGCCAGTAGCATTGTCACCACATTACTAATAATAGCGAGTAACATTGTCACTACATTACTAATAATAGCCTGTAACATTGTCACTACATTACTAATAATAGCCAGTAACATTGTCACCACATTACTAATAATAGCCAGTAACATTGTCACCACATTACTAATAATAGCCAGTCACATTGTCGATACATTACTAATAATAGCCAGTCACATTGTCACTACATTACTAATAATAGCCAGTAACATTGTCACTACATTACTAATAATAGCTAGTAACATTGTCACCACATTACTAATAATAGCTAGTAACATTGTCACTACATTACTAATAGCTAGTAACATTGTCACTACATTACTAATAATAGCCAGTAACATTGTCACTACATTACTAATAATAGCCAGTAAAATTGCCACTACATTACTAATAATAGCCAGTAACATTGTCACTACATTACTAATAATAGCCAGTAACATTGTCACTACATTACTAATAATAGCCAGTAACATTGTTACGACATTACTAATAATAGCCAGTAACATTGTCACTACATTACTAATAATAGCCAGTAACATTGTCACTACATTACTAATAATAGCCAGTAACATTGTCACCACATCACTAATAATAGCCAGTAACATTGTCACCACATCACTAATAATAGCCAATAACATTGTCACTACATTACTAATAATAGCCAGTAACATTGTCACTACATTACTAATAATAGCCAGTAACATTGTCACTACATTGCTCATAATAGCCAGTAACATTGTCACTACATTACTAATAATAGCCAGTAACATTGTCACTACATTACTCATAATAGCTAGTAACATTGTCACTACATTACTAATAATAGCTAGTAACATCGTCACTACATTACTAATAATAGCTAGTAACATTGTCACTACATTACTAATAATAGCTAGTAACATTGTCACCACATTACTAATAATAGTTAGTAACATTGTCACTACATTACTAATAATAGCTAGTAACATTGTCACTACATTACTAATAACAGCTAGTAACATTGTCACCACATTACTAATAATAATAGCCAGTAACATTGTCACCACATTACTAATAATAGCTAGTAACATTGTCACTACATTACTAATAATAGCCAGTAACATTGTCACTACATTACTAATAATAGCCAGTAACATTGTCACCATATTACTAATAATAGCTAGTAACATTGTCACTACATTACTAATAATAGCCAGTAACATTGTCACCACATTACTAATAGCCAGTAACATTGTCACCACATTACTAATAATAGCCAGTAACATTGTCACTACATTACTAATAATAGCCAGTAACATTGTCACTACATTACCAATAATAGCCAGTAACATTGTCACTACATTACTAATAATAGCCAGTAACATTGTCACTACATTACTAATAATAGCCAGCAACATTGTCACCACATCACTAATAATAGCCAGTAACATTGTCACTACATTACTAATAATAGCTAGTAAGATTGTCACTACATTATTAATAATAGCTAGTAACATTGTCACTACATTACTAATAATAGCTAGTAACATTGTCATCACATTACTAATAATAGCCAGTAACATTGTCACTACATTACTAATAATAGCCAGTAAACATTGTCACTACATTACTAATAATAGCCAGTAACATTGTCACTACATTACTAATAATAGCCAGTAACATTGTCACTACATTACTAATAATAGCTAGTACCATTGTCACTACATTACCAATAATAGCTAGTAACATTGTCACTACATTACTAATAATAGCTAGTAACATTGTCACTACATTACTAATAATAGCTAGTAACATTGTCACTACATTACCAATAATAGCTAGTAACATTGTCACTACATTACTAATAATAGCCAGTAACATTGTCACTACATTACTAATAATAGCTAGTAAGATTGCTCCCACATTAGTAATAATACAGTGGTTCTCAAACTTTTTTAGTCGAGCCCCCCCTTTAAACCTTTAAAAGAATCTGGGCACCCCCAGATGTAAAATAATAATTATTTAATAATTATTTTAATGTAAAATAAATGAAACTACTCCTTAATGTTAAATAACTCATTATTTATAGCTTATTCAAGTGACAATTCGGTTGCATGGTGTTAAGATATGATCCTTATGCGCTCTTACCTGGTTAGGAACACTACCCAATTGCAGAGCACGTTACTTACGTTTGTTATCTCGTATGTACATGTGTGAGATGTACCGTTGAGAGATGATTTGAGTTTGAGTTTATTAAAGGAGAGTTTCAGTCATTGAGAGCGTTTTGTTTTCCTCACACGAGCGAGAGAGAGAGAGAGCTCACGGCAGCAGTTCCGCTCGTAAGTATGGATGCGGAAGCACCGCTGCGGCTACCGTAGTGGGAAATGTAGTTTTTTTTCTCGTTTTCGTTACGACTGCGCTATGGCAGAGATGGGCGAAGACATCAGCGCTGGGTGTACAAATATGGCTGCGGCTTCGGCCTAGCTCCGGGGCTCTTTTACGTTCAATGTGTGAGAAATGGCAACAGTTCCGCTCGTGAGTATGGATGCGGAAGCACCGCTGCGACTACCATAGCCAAAGGCATTGTGGGAAATGTAGTTTTTTTCTCGTTTTTGTTACGACCGCGCTATGGCAGAGATGGAGCTCCGGAGCTCTTACGCCTCTCATACGGCCGTGACCGGACTTCGCAGCACTCTGCATTCGGTCTATAAGACGCACCAACTTTCCCCCCTCAGTTTTGGGGAAGAAAAAGTGCGTCTTATGAGCCAAAAAATATGGTAGTTACTTCTTAAAGAACATGTTTTGATGCCCCGTTTAATTTCAGTGCTGCACGGAAAATAACATTTGTATTTATTTGTTTCCTTATCTATTGTAACTTTACACTATGCCTTATAACCAATATAGATCGAGAATTAGGTAAATTATAAATACTAACTCATTGAATTCACACCAGCAGAAACACAAAACAATTTCACTGAAATAAATAAATAACTGAAAACAACCTGAATAATAATGCAGAATATTTATGGAGAAACATTTTCCCAACAAAAAAACACTACACATGTTATATAAAATTCATTCATTCAGTCATTTTACAACCGGCTTATTCCCTTTTGGGGTCATGGGGGCAGGGGTACACCCTGGACAGGTCGCCAGTTCATTGCAGGGCTTTATAAAACATGTGTTTTTATTTTTATTATTTTGTTTGTTAGATTTATTTATTTTTAGCCTATATTTTGAACAGATAGGACAGTAGGTAGACAGGAAGAGAGTTGAATAGAGAGAGAGAGGGAGGGATGGGAAATGACGACAGGGATTCGAACCCTTATCACCCTGTGCAACCGCGTGTATATGTCCGGCGCACCTTCCGCTACACCACTATTCCGATATCTTCCACCCACTTGGGGGCAGTTCTAATGTTTTCATCCTTTTCACTCTAAGTGAAGGAGAAAATTGTTAAAGAAGTCCGGTTAAAGAAGCTTCAGAAGTGACTAGTCACAATCACCCCAAGAAGCGTCACAATTTTTACAATTTTATATAGTGATATATTGTTGCACTCCTAAAAATAATACATTATAGACACTCAAGGCCTGATATACACAAGAAAAAAAAAAACTAAGTGACGTGTCCACAGAAGAAGAAGACAATGCAAATATCTGGCTATGCTAATGCTAATTGTATGTAGTTTTGTTTTCACAATCAAAATTTGAACAAATTCAAAGATTGCTTTGTTTTTTCTTACCTTGCTCTTTAATTTGTCGAATCTGTTTCACAGTTTCCTTTAGGATCGCACATTTGTCCGGCTTGACGTTGAAGTTGTCAATGTCATTGAAGTTTGCGAAAATCAGCTCTGCAAGCTCCTCGATGTATTTATTTTCATGTTCCCGGTTACGTTTCTCTGTGCTTCGCTTGGGACTGGAAAAGGAACAAAAATAGGCATCCTGAATAAATTGCTAAAATATACTTGGTTTGGTCCTGTTATAAAACTGGACACACACAACACAAGCATGCCTGATGTATGCATGCATATTTACACTTCTTGTTACAAAATGAATGACGTGCAGGTGATGTCCAAATTTTAATCATATTTTTGTCATTTAAAAGAACAAAGCATTTAACATTGTCTTATACATAACAAGTAAACCATTTCAAGCTTCGGTCAACAACAGTGGCATGCATAGCTCACGACTGTGAAATTAAATAACCCAATGTTTCCTTATTCAGTGGAAAATAACTTTAAATAGACGCCAGTATAATAAGGGTTGAGTTGCACCTCTGGGAAACCCGGGCGAGATCATTGCAATTCTGTAGATTGTACTCTAAACAAATTTACATCCAAACTGACAACGGCAAGCTTGCCATTTATGTCTGTCGGTTTACCTCGGGCCCAAGAGGTCTGATGGGCATTCCTTGCGCTTCTGTGCCTCTGACCTGGCAGGGTCTGATGAGTTTTCCCCGACAGCACTCATCCTCAATGCATATCACCTACGAGAGAAAATCACTGCTTGAGATTCAAAAAAGCTTACATACAGCATCTATTATCCCAGATTCAACCCATAAATTGGATGTTAGTGGCTAAAATGCATAGGCGACTTAAGAAACATGTAGAAAGCGTTGAAAAGGTAACACAACTGTATTTTTGTACCAAAAGCAATGAGGAACCACTGTTTACATGAGGCAGGGCCATTAAAGAGACTAATTATGTGCTCTAAGCATCATCACAAGTCACATGACAGATGGTTAAAACAAATATTATGCTCACTGGGAATCCGCTTGCTGGTCCATTATAATGCAAAATCCACTTTTCAAGAGTGCCTACCATATTTAGGGCTAGAGCGCCAAAGGTACATACAACCCTATTTAAATGTATCAATTTTTGTGGGTATTTTTAAGGGCCTAAATGTGCTTGAAAAGTTGCCGAATTTCACACCCGTCAAAACGGGTGAAAGCTTGGCAAAATGGCTCTATAGTGCCATCTAACGCATCTAACTATCAGTTTGTCGTACGCGAATGAAATTCTGCACACCTGTGTAGGGTATAGACTTAAAAATGAGTAATTCTGGATTTCCAAAATCTTTAGGAAGTCGACAATTTTGCAAAAACATCTAAAAATGGTCAACTTTACCCACTGCGCCACAGTGCCGCCCCATATAAGTCCATGTCTGAACAAATCTATATAGCAACCTACAATATTAGTTTTAATATCCCGTTTTGTTCAGTTTCAGACTGCCAAATCAGACTGTGAATGGTGGTATGGGATAAAAACAGGAAGTATTTATTTTTTTTGATTTTCTTGCAAACTTGTACTTTAACAAAATTCTCCTACATATTTCATGTGATCACCATCAAACTCTGTCAGTCTCATCTAACGACTTTCACAACGTTAAATTTTGAAGTTTTTTTGACTTTCTAGAACGGTTCACTCTTGGCGGTCTTTTGAATTTTAATATTTCGCCATGAACGAGGAAATTGTCAAATGTCAAAGCACATCTATACAGCAACAAACAGTGTTGTATTTAGACTCAAGCACCATGACACCGTGACATGTGTTTTTATTTATTTGTTTCCCCTGTATTGTTCAGTAAATTTTACATTTCTTGCTTGAATACGTGTTCTAAAAAAATCTGTCAGTAGTGCCTGTGTGCCTAATTCAGTGTTGTTTCCTCACCAAAAACATACGGCAAGTTCTATTTGCGTTCATTCATGCTCATTTTCATGTTCATATTCCCTTCCATGAGCTCAAAATGCTCTAATCCTTCACAATCCACCCAAATCTCCAGTACCCCCTTAAGTGCCCCCTGCTTAACTCCAAGCAGAGCTAACACAGAGACCAGGAAGATGCAAGTAGCTTAACAAAAAGAATTAAAAGCCGTTGCGGAAAGTTTGCATTTGATTGTAAATTCTTTGCAGATAATTGCGCAGTAATTGGAAGTGGATTCTTTTGATCAACCAGCACAAGACCTATACCCAGTTGGATTTGGGGATTCGATTATCAAATTGTTTGAAAAGTACCATTTATTTTTATACTTCTAGGGTAACATGTGATTACAGACTAGTGGAAATGTTGGTATTTTCTAAGTTGAAATGGTAACATAATGCCTATGTAAGAGAAATACATTTATTAATTTAAGTTTAACAGTTTTCAAACACAACACAAAAAGCAAGTATTTTAAGCACCCGAAGGAACCCTCTGTAGCTACACTTCTTTTAACAAAAAAAACTGCAATGTGAAAGAATATTTGAGAAATGCTGCCAAAAACTGAGGTCTAAAAGGTCAAAAAGTTAAAACAAAACACCTGATGATTTGTGAAAAAACCTCAAAGCTCTTTATAGAGCAAGTCAGTTGAATACATGCAGTCAATGACAATTTTGAGCTCAAACTGTCTGAGGATTCTATCGTTTTTTTCTTACTGGTTTGGCTTTGAGCTCCTCTATAAACTAAAATCCTTCCAAATTAATCCAGATTTAAATGCCTTTTACAATGGACTGAACAATTTAATTACTAATTAGAGAAAATTAAAAGCGAGAAGGCTTAAGGGGTGTGTTCAGAGGTCACACACTGAAGATATGGGTTGATGCTGCGAGGCAAAACGAGGACTGTGAAAATGAAAATGAGACAAAATGGAACGAAAAAGGGATTCAATTATGTTGTGTGACAATGGGCCTCCCATGAGGGAGAGAGAGAGCGAGAGAAAGAGAGAGCATAGCAATGAAAGGAAAGTGGAAGTATGAGGGAAAGTAAGTGAGATCGAGAGTGGTGAGAGTATGGGGTCAGAGAGCGAGAGAACACAATGAACCACATACTTTACGGCACAAAAAGACTGTTGAGCATGCAAATTTTTATTTAACAAGCCCCTACGAAACATACACTGCCAAGACTATCACCATTTCTCTTCGTAATGCGTGCTACATAATCAAAGTGTTATATTTCCTTCATATGGGTGCACCTCATTTGACATAGACGCTGGGAATTCCCATGAGAGAGAAAACGAGTGCATTTCCTCATCTCGGGCTGAGAAAGAAAGCTGTCCCATCACTTGGTACACAGTACCACAAATAAAACATACTTTACCAAATAAATCTAGCTTTGGGGTTTATTCTCACCTTCTTGGTTCAGATTGTAAAATAATAAATTGTTTTGACTGAATTTATTAGTTTTACTCTATACATGTGTTTAAAATTTTGACCACAGCAAATTTCCTGAAGTAAGTTATCAGTGAGAAACAAAGAGTAGCAAAATGCAGAAATGCTCACTTTTCCGGCTAGGTCAATTCAAATGAATGAAAGTATCTTCAAAAGGTCCCCAGACCTTGTCAATGGAGATTGTTTAAACTTAAAATGCTTATGTTCCTCCTGGCACTCAAGCCTCTGCATACAGTTATAAAACATACGTTTCTGGTGAACTGAAGGCTTGCTTGTCCACAGGAATAATTGTGAGAGAGAACGTAACCATACACCGTGCCTACTATACCTTCTGCTCAAGGTGCACTGGAGATTTTTTAGAGCTCAAGCACCAAAGTAAAGTAGGACTCTATTGTAATTGCTCGGAGTATTATTGTTTTGTGGCTTTCTGTGCATTTTGTCTGCAAATTTTGAAAGCTGGTCAGAACTGGCAATCCCAGTTTTTTTTTTTGTAAACCCGCGGTATACTATATTACAGTATTATCGCCTAAGCCTTATATATAAGCCGGGCTAATCAGCGTCACCACGTGCTGCCCATTAGCGAAGGCGTATATAATGGGCAGCACTACACCTGGAATGGGGCCCATGACCGAAAACCGAGACAGAGCATGCTGCGAGGAGAGAGAGAGAAAGGCCCTCTAGAGGGAGCGCTGATGAGACCACTGAGTGGCGCAACGTCGACGGGCCCGCTGAGTCAATGGATCTAGTCCAATGTATATAGCAACCAACCTAGAGTGTTGGTAACATAGTGGCCATAATGAATATTGATTTTTTTGGCATGACGTTTGAAATTTGGAACAGTTATGCAATTTGAGTTGAACACCAACAGGAAGTCGACTATTCCATTGAATGGGTTGGTTGATGTGAGAGGGGATAGTAATGTGTGTATATATATATATATATATATATATATATTAGGGGTGTAACGGTTCACAGGGATGTATTCGGTGCGGCCTGTTCGGTTTGGTACACTTGCGTACCGTTTCGGTATATTTTATTTATAAATGTATTATTAGCGCGATATTAAGCGCAGCGGAACAATGTTCCTAGGCGAGTTTCCGCACGGACGCTGTTGAGTGAACCACAGTACAGCTACTGAGAAATGGCAACAGCGAGAGAGAAGCCAGAGCTTGAAGACCCTCCCACCTCACTACGGTCTCCTGTTTGGGAACACTTTGGCTTCTCTGTTAAAAGACATAACGGGGATAGACGAGTGGATAAATTTAACCTCTTAAGCCCTGAGGCCTATTTTCCGAAAATCCTATACTTTTACTTTTTAAGGCATTTCTCAGCTTTTACAAGGCCTAAACTGCAAATCTTGGCATCAAAATGAAGATAGGTTCTTGGGGAGTGGTGTGGATGAGTTCATTTGACAGTCAAGAACACTGGGTAAGAGTAATTGATGTTGGAATGGCCAAAAAATGAACTCCGCCTAAAAAAAAAACACATGTTTCCTCCAATATCTCCTTATTTTACTTATAACGAAGCAAATAAACACAATCAATTGTAACCTTTACATGTCAAGAACATCTGTAGCAAGTTTGGTGTTCATACTACAAGAAACTAATATTCTGTAAAGGTTTTGATTGAACAAAGTTCAGGCGTAATCCATGATTTCACAGTTTGGCACAATTTGGCACAATAATTGAAATATGGAAAAAATCTTGTCCAAAGCTTCAGCCACGTTCATAGTCTTGTTTTCTTGCTTATGGGACATGATTTCAGCAAAAAAAACTCCTAAAGAAACGCTGTAAAAGGGGGGTAGAAGCTCATTTGCGCCATCTTGCTGCGCTTTTGGGAACCTTTCATTCACAAACGCTTTCGACGTCGAGCTTCTGCGTGTCCCTACACCCCGACCATCTGTCCAATCCGGGAGCTCTATATATCGCTGGAAAGCTCTGATTCTATGGAAACCAATCAGCTCAACCATTTTGAGACTGGCGGGATCGCCGACGAATCACACGACGCGCAGCGTGGAGAGACGTGCTCTTACGCACGGGGAGTCATTCCATATTTGGTGACGTAAGAGGAGCACTGGAGCAACAGAAAAAAACACAAAATGGACTTTTCGCGAAGCTATCGACCGGACATAACAACAAGCGGACTTTTATCGCTATGGAAATAACTTTTTGTTGAAAAAACGGCAAAGGTAAGACAAGATTTACATGCTTGCTTGGTTTTGCTGGCGTTTTTTCGTGGAACTTTCGCTCCCTGCTCTGAAATACTTCATGCAATGTTAATGAGTTGCATATCACTGGATTCAGCTGGTTGTTAGCTTTCATTTAATGTAATGGTTCGGGTGTTTCCGTTTATATTGTGGATACATATCGCACATAAACAAAAACGTGGTCATGAATTATACTCCGGACATGTTGTTGTTTATTTGCATGGCGTTCGAGCTGTGGTTAACGGATATGAAATTGAATTAGATACGTGTTTAGAGGAGTTTCTGCTGAACACAACAGTATTTAATATGTGTGGGTTATTCTCAGGGTTAGTGAGCTATGATTGAAAATGTAGCGCACAAGGGGGCAAGTCCCCGGTACCGGGGACTCTCGGGCTTAAGAGGTTAAGGAATTTAACTTTTTGTGTTATTTTATCTAAAATGATCAAAAAAAATATGAAAATTAGAACAGTGTAGGTTTCTGTAGTGTAGTGGTCATCACGTTTATATGCAAAAGGTCCCCAGTTCGAAACTGGGTGGAAACAACAAGACGGAACTTTTTCTGAAAAATTTACTGTGGTATTTTTTTTTTTGGAC
>SRMA01027309.1:626682-636926 GCA_007224835.1 Danionella cerebrum | reverse complement strand
CACAGCTCTTTCATTGCCTAAGCTTTTTGACCTCGTTGAAAAAAGCGAGCTTCATCTAGGGCCTCCAACAAATGCTCTCCATCTCAAGATCATACATACCTGTGGCAAGCTCCACCACACACTGGAAAAGTTTAGCTAAATATTCAAAGAGGAAAACCTTGCATTACACGAGGGCTGCTCTTCCCCAGAGTGGACCACAACACCCGCAGCACAAGCTTGCGAGCTTCTACCCTTGAAGAGTCCAAACACAGGTGACCCCAACATTCCAAGAGCCCTGAAACCAGTTGGACCTTCCACAAACCATTGATTTAGGATTCCTTCCAGTGGTGGGTGTGTGCATTATTTTAACTGCTCGGTCTACGTTGAACATCGTTTAAATCTCTTATCAATCATAAAAGCTGCGAATAGCTTTTCTCAGATTCAGAATGCAGAAAGTCTCAGAGGATCTTGACCCTTGCAATGCCTTCACAAAACCTTGCAAAGAAAATAAATTCAATTTGCTTTGCAGTTAAATATACATCAAGCTGTAGTGTAGTAGTGAAATCTTGACGGTTGTATATACTAAACAATATTTTGTCAGCATTACCTGCTTTCTGTAGGTCATTCACTATATTCTTACGCCTGTTTCACACCGCTTCTGTCTACATTGTATCTTTTATTAGAGATCGACCGATATATCATTTTACCGATATTTTTCCCGATATTTAACCTCTTAAGCCCGAAAGTCCCCGGTACCGGGGACTTGCCCCCTTGTGCGTTACATTTTCACTCATAGCTCACGAACCCTGAGAATAACCCACACATAATAAATACTGTTGTGTTCAGCGGAAACTCCTCTAAAAACGTACCTAATTCAATTTCATATCCGTTAACCACAGCTCGAACGCCATGCAAATAAACAACAACATGTCCGGAGTATAATTCATGACCACGTTTTTGTTTATGTGCGATATATATCCACAATATAAACGGAAACACCCAAACCATTACATTAAATGAAAGCTAACAACCAGTTGAATCCAGCGATATGCAACTCATTAACATTGCATGAAGTATTTCAGAGCAGGGAGCGAAAGTTCCACGAAAAAACGCCAGCGAAAACCAAGCAAGCATGTAAATCTTGTCTTACCTTTGCCGTTTTTTCAACAAAAAGTTATTTCCATAGCGATAAAAGTCCGTTTGCTGTTATGTCCGGTCGATAGCTTCGCGAAAAGTCCATTTTGTGTTTTTTCTGTTGCTCCAGTGCTCCTCTTACGTCACCAAATATGGAATGACTCCCCGCGCGTAAGAGCACGTCTCTCCACGCTGCGCGTCGTGTGATTCGTCGGCGATCCCGTCAGTCTCAAAATGGTTGAGCGGATTGGTTTCCATAGAATCAGAGCTTTCCGTCGATATATAGATCTTCTGGATTGGACAGATGGTCGGGGGGGTAGGGACAAGCAGAAGTTTGATGTCAAAGCGTTTGTGAGTGAAACGTTCCCAAAAGCGCAGCAAGATGGCGTAAATGAGCTTCTACCCCCCTTGTACAGCGTTTCTTTAGGAGTTTTTTTGCTGAAATCATGTCCCATAAGCAAGCAAAGAAGACTCTGAACGTAGCTGAAGCTTTGGACAAGATTTTTTCCATATTTCAATTATTGTGCCAAATTGTGCCAAACTGTGCCAACATGGATTACGCCTGAACTTTGTTCAATCAAAACCTTTACAGAATATTAGTTTCTTGTAGTATGAACACCAAACTTGCTACAGATGTTCTTGACATGTAGTGGTTACAATTGATTGTGTTTATTTGCTTCGTTATAAGTAAAATAAGGAGATATTGGAGGAAACGTGTTTTTTTTTTTTAGGCGGAGTTCATTTTTGGCCATTCCAACATCAATTACTCTTACCCAGTGTTCTTGACTGTCAAATTAACTCATCCACACCATTCCCCAAGAACCTATCTTCATTTTGATACCAAGATTTGCAGTTTAGGCCTTGTAAAGCTGAGAAATGCCTTAAAAAGTAAAAGTATAGGATTTTCGGAAAATAGGCCTCAGGGCTTAAGAGGTTAAGCATTTTACCATAATCGGTTATCGGTTTTGTAATATCGGGTTCACCGATAAACGGCGCCATCTTGTGGGCGTTTTGAGAATTACGAGCATGATCGCCATTGCAGCACGGCGTCTGAGGGGAACAACTGCGTGCACAGGTAAAGTATACTTACTTGCTTTGCTATATTTAGTAAACTTTATTTAACATAACAGCTATTAATGCACAAATTAGATGTGTTACATAAATGACTGATATGTAGTTTATGCAGCTTGGCAAATAAAGACAAACTCACAGAGTCACAATAATCCGTCAAATCCTGTCACAATAAAGATGTAACTTTGCTATATTTAGTAAACTTTATTTAACATAACAGCTATTAATGCACAAATTAGATGTGTTACATAAATGACTGATATGTAGTTTATGCAGCTTGGCAACTCACAGAGTCACGCAAAATAATCCGTCAAATCCTGTCACAAAAAAGACGTAACTTTGCCTGGATTAAAAAATATACAGCCATGAATAAGCAAATGTTGTAAATAAAAGCGCTGAATTTAATTCTCTCTCTGTTGTCTACATGCTCATTATTAGTCTCGTGAAGTCGGAGTCACGAATGCTAAAATAATCCGTCATGTCCTGTTCCAATAAAGACGTAACTTTGCTATATTTAGTAAACTTTATTTAACATAACAGCTATTAATGCACAAATTAGATGTGTTACATAAATGACTGATATGTAATTTAAGCAGCTTGGCTCTAAGACAAAGACGAACTCACAGAGTCGCGCAAAATAATCCATCAAATCCTGTCACAATAAAGACGTAACTTTGCCTGGATTAAATAATATACAGCCATGAATAAGCACATGTTGTAAATAAAAGCGCTGAATTTAATTATCTCTGTTGTCTATATGCTCCTCATTCGTCTCGTGAAGTCGCTTCCATTTTGCTGTTCACTCAGCGGGTTGATGCTCATGAAATGCTTTAGCACAGCCACCGCATATAACTTTTAACAATTCACTAAAACACCCCGAATTATATTAACATTTATATAACCATCATTCCGCTAATAAACATATTCAAAATAAATATAACTAAGAAAGTGAATGCGCTTTGTCAGGACGCATTTCATAATCTAGAACGACAAAAACTGTTTTTTTTTAAAAACGTGATTGTGATAGATCAGAAATGCAATAAAAACGATGTTTTGTTTGTTATATTTCAATATTTCAGAATATTACTCAGCAAATTAACATTATCCAGCCAATTATTCTTGACTATTTAGCCTATAAACAGCTTTATAAACCTAATAAGTTTGTATATAAACCTAAAAACCTAAAAAGTTGATATGACTCCTGTGCTTGAAGACAGACATTCTATATTTATTTTGCTTATTGGAAATGTTAGTGTTGCTGCTCATGCTTTTCATAAAATATTTTTATTGTTCTAATATGAATATTAAATTTAACATGAAAGACTGCTTTTTACCTCATTGAAGGTTTTATTTTTGAAAAAAAAAAACAAAAAACAAAAAAAACTTTAGTAACAGTGGACTTTCAGACCCCTCTATTTATTGTTGTATAAGAGTTTTGATTAGTATGCAAGGAGGGAGTGATTGTAATAAATAAACGGTTTGTTCAGTTCAGTGGTGTTGTAATCATTGTGTCAAAAACAGAAGTATAAAAGTAAATAAATATCGGTTATGAATATCGGTTATCGGGCACATAAACATGCAAATAATTGGTATCGGTACCGGTAATAAAAAAATCAATATCGGTCGATCACTATCTTTTATCCTGCACATCTGTTAACAGACGAGAGCTTGCACACAGAGTGCGTCTGCGTCGCAGAATACGGTTCACATATTTTGGGACAAAAATGTTTTATTGACTCAAATTAGAAATAAACTTATTGTTGCTTTAAATGGTAAAAAATTAATCGAACATGAATTATTCGAATAACACTTGCATCACTGTCGAAGTTGAACCGCTTTTGGCTATTTATGAGCCTCAAAACACTTTATAAAGAGCTGTTCGTCGAGGAAAAAGTACATTGACCAAGCTCCCCTCCGGTGATCTGAGAGTTAAGGCACTGGTACGAAGAAGTCCTCAGTTTGAAGCAGTTAAAATGTGGTTCAGCAATGATGCACAAGAGAATGTACCTGAGCTCACCTGCAAAACCTGCTGCAGCAACCCCCAGCCCCACTGCCATCATAGCGCCGCCCTGAGGGAGAGACAGACACAACATCTCTCCTCAATTTTAATCGTCTGATACCTCTAACAATACTAAAATCTAAACTATTTTCATTGAATTCACATGCAGATTATTCAGTGTTGATCTGGAATTCCAAGACACAGTCCAAGAATACAGGTCAAAAATAAATAAAACCATTTAAACATTTTCTTAGTCTCGTATGTCTACGTTACGTACAATGGGCATAAAGGTGATTATTTACGAGCTTTTTCATTTCACAGTGAGTTTTGTGAGAGGAACAGCAAGGTCAACCACTTATCTAGAATTCGAGGAATGCAGCCGTTACTAGAAACTACACGAGAACATCCGGGCGCTTCATTTACTCACAAGCCGTCTGTCAATGTCCGTTTCACTTCGTGTGTTGGATTTAATCGCGTATTCCGCGTATCTCAACGAATCTCCGTGTAACGCTGTCCCGCTGGAGCTCGCCATGCTGCCCGTCTGACAGAGAGAAACAGCTACGGAACCCGCCGAGGGACAAACCTCGTCGGGAGCGCTCTCGCTTTCCGCCGTATTCAGTACCGGAAGTGCCCGAGGCGATGAACCTGATAAACCTGTTCTCCAGAAGGGAGAACATTATTACACCATGCACAAAAATATACAAAGGCACATTTGAAACATGGAACCAAAATGTCTTTTTTGTTTTCATTTAATTTTAATAATTATTTTTTGACCTTTTTCGAAGGGGTGAATGTTTACTAAGCAATAGCTTATGGCAAGCGTTTTAACATTTACAAATCTGACCTGACTATAAGCAAAGCATTTAAAGATATGAATAAATGTATTCTGACTATTAATAAATATATTTTGACTGGGCGTAAATACATTTAGAGATATCTTCAATTTTAATTATGCAAAACTGTAAGGCTTCATTTTTTTAATTCACCCCCCTCAGAGGATAAAACCTAGAGATTTAAATCAACAAAACTATTAGAGACAGGGGTAGAAACAAGAGTTTTCATCTCCAAAGTTGGGGAATTTAACGTTGGAGTGAATGAGAACCTGCTGACTTCTGGAGCCAGCCTCTAGTGGCCGGTCGAGGACAGAGAACATCTACGGCCAATAGATGGGTGTCCTTAATGCTCAAATCTATGGTCTCAAAATTATGCAAAAAATGTTGGAACCTTATGAACTTTAATATTTTAAATGGTAAATTATTTATTCTGCAGTCATTGTTGGCTAAGCCACTTTTTTATCTGCTGTGTTAGCATTTGTTACGTGGAGTGCCACTGCATTACTAAGAACATATTTACTTTCATGCATCTATTTAAAAATACAGCCTGCTGCCTAATGGTAGAATTTATTTAAGACTCCTATAGTTCAATAGTTGTTTTTCCTTATCACAGTGTTTCAAAGTTCTCATTATTTTCTGACAGAATGAGGAATGCCCATTGACTATGGGAATGCCCTGTCTATCTATCTGTCTGTCTGTCTGCCTGTCTGCCTGCCTGCCTGCCTCAGGGGTTACACAACCAGCAGTGAGCGAGTGCTTCGTAGTTAGACCAGCAAAGGCTGTAGCTTATCAATCAGATCGATAAATAGAAGATTCTAATGAATCACTATGAGAATCCGAATCAACGCGACGGATATAGAGAAAATATAACGGATCCAAACCGAGAGCACGTTTCGAATGATCGAAATGCACCGGTTATACCCAACCAGCCAACTGCGGCGACCCAGTAAGTGCTCAACAGCCGCCTGTCTCTCTTTCTGTCTCTCTCTCTTTCTCTGTCTAATTTCTTTCTGTGTAATTAAAAAAAAACAACTGATCACTGTGTTCCTCGCGCATTCTGCGTATGTAAAGCATTTTAAATATATCATACTCGTAAATGATGCACTATTTTAGAGTAAATAAAAACGTAGTTATATTTTCGACATGTGATTTTTGGAGAACAAAAGTTAAACAGATTAGTTCCGTCTCCTTCTCTTAGTTTCACTTTCGTTTCTGTCTGAAGGTGAAACGAAACTCCCCTTGCACGCGCGCGCGCTCACGCGCACACACGCACACACACACACACGCGCGCACACACACACACACACACACACGCGCACACACACACACGCACGCACGCACGCACGCACGCACACACACACACACACACACACACACGCACACGCACACACACACACACAGAGAGAGAATGGATTTGATGAGAGAAATTGATGGGTGTCTTCTCCAAATGGCATGTTTCAGCTCCTTCCACAGATGTTCAATGGGATTCAGATCTGGGCTCATGGAAGGCCACTTTAGAACAGTCCAGCGCTTTTCTCTCAGCCGTTCTCGGCTGTTTTTGGCTCGTTGTCCTGTTGGAAGACCCATGAGCTGTGACTGAGACCAAGCTTTCTGACACTAGGCAGCACATTTCTCTCCAGAATGCCTTGATAGTCTTCAGATTTCATTCTACCTTGCACACATTCAAGACAGCCTGTGCCAGATGCAGTAAAGCAGCCCCAAAACATTACTGAGCCTCCTCCATGTTTCACCGTAGGGACAGTGCTCTTTTCTTCGTATGCTTGGTTTTTGAGTCTATGAACATAGAGTTGATGTGCCTTACCAAAAAGCTCCAGTTTGGTCATCTGTCAATAATATGAGTACTGTTGTCACAGGAACTTCAAGCTGTTTACAGATGGTCTTATAGCCTTTACCTTTAAGATGTTTGTCTATAATTTTTTTCGGATGTCCAGATCCAGATATTCGATCTCCTGAAAGAGGTCGATATTATAGAAAATTTGTGCTTTTATTATTCTATATTCCTTTTCTGGAAGCTCAATCTTCCGACCTCTGCCTCCTACCTGCACCCGAACCTCTTACCCCAGCCAAACATGCTACACCCATTCAAACCTAGCATCTCACGCCTGAACCTCCTACCTCCACGCCAAACCACCAACCACTCCCCAATCCTACCTGCACTTGATCGTCTTTCCTCTGCTAAACCTCGTACCCCTGTCAAAATGTCCTCCCTGTGATCAAACCTCCTACCCCTGCCCAAAACTCCTACCCACCTAAACCTACTATCTGCGCCCAAACCTCTAATCTCTCTGAACCCTCCTACTTACACTCAAACGTTCTACCTCTTTCTAACCTTCCAATGTGCTGGTGCGCGTGCAACATGTTTACTGCACAAGGAACGCTTTTCACGGGCCTGTTGCATGTAGTTGGAAACACGTGTTCCCATAGTCTTTCATTCAACTTAAGCTTCTCCTCCCTTCTTCAGATATTGAGGGGTTACGCAGTGTCCTAGATGTTCTTTAGCTGAGCACAAAAGATGGCGTGATGGTTTTGGCACACAGCTCATGGAAACCCAAAACTCCAAAAATTAGTATATTTCACCCGACCAATAAAAGAAATACAAAATACAAATACAAAAAGAAATACATTTAATACAAAAAAGTCAACCTTCAAATAATTCTGTTCAGTTCTGCACTCAATATTTGGTCGGGAATCCTTTTGCAGAAATGACTGCTTGACTGGGGCGTGGTGTGGAGGCAATCAGCCCGTGGCACTGCTGAGGTGTTCTGGAGGCCCAGGATGCTTCGATAGCAGCCTTAAGCTCCTCCAGATTGTTGGGTCTTGTGTCTCTCAACTTTCTCTTCCCAATATCCCACAGATTCTCTATGGGGTTCAGCTCAGGAGAGTTGAGCACCAGTAATACCATGGTTGGTAAACCGTTTACCAGTGGTTTTGGCACTGTGAGGAGGTGCCAGGTCGAGCTGAGAAATGAAATCTTCATCTCCATAAAGCTTTTCAGCAGATGGAAACATGAAGTGCTCCAAAATCTCCTGATAGCTAGCTGCATTGACCCCGCCCTTGATAAAACACAGTGGACCAACACCAGCAGTGGGTATGCTGTGGATACTTGATACTGGACTTCAGGCATTTTGGCATTTCCATCTACCCATCCCCACACACCCTGCACTTCTCCCTGCAGCTGTACCCACATTTAAATTGCCTTTTTTTTTTTTTTTTTTTTTTTTTTTTTTTTTTTTTTTACAATAAACCGAGGCAGAAATCAGGTTTAACACAACAAGCTGTTTTTAGGGAATAAAGTTCAGGAACGTGTTTCATTCACACTGCTGTGCGTGAATAAAGGCAGTCTTTAAAGATCATGTCCCAAAATAGCATTAGATAAAGCTAAACTGAATTATACTTCAGTAAAGGAGAACAACCCAATAATTTCATCTAATAGGATTTTATTGAATAAACCTAACAACAAAAGCAATTAATGAAATGTATTTAATGCTCAGGAAAAGTACAACTTTCAGTGTCTGCAGTATTCCTTCTCCGCGCTCTCTTTCGCTCCCAGCAGAATATTCCCCAAATGATTTTCATGTTTCGTCATCAAATCCCTGCAACATCTCAGCATCTGATCTGGAGTAATCTTCAGGCTGCAGATGCCTCGGATTCTTTTTAATGGCTCTTTATTTTTAAGAACCCCTATAACCCCCCAAAAGAGAGGGGTGGATAGTTTTTTAGACTTGTTTTGGGAATCATACTTTTCTTTTGATGTTAGGGAAAGTTACCACACCTTTATTTGAAAACATTGCAAACTGATGAGCCAACGAAGCTAATGAAGCACCCAATACTTGTTTCCCTCGCAGCGCTGAAGGATACACAAAGATACCGCCGAATGAATCAAGACGGAACCAACTGCTGCGGAGTAAGTCATGACTCAAATGTACTTTCCTTCATCTGTTCCAGATGTTTCATTAACTGCTTCCATCAGGTGCAATGGAAACATGTTTATTTGTGACGCCTAAGTGAAGACAGACTTCTCCTGTAACTCTTTCAATATTATCTTTCAACAACAGATGCTTTTCTGCACAAAGACTTCCATCATGTTGTTTATGCTTTATTAGCATTGTCTTTTCTCTTGTTAAGTAAATCTAAAAACATTGAGTTACGCAAGAAAACAAGACATTTCAACTCTATATGGATTTGCTTTGTGATTCATTTAAAATGTTCTTGTTTGAAATCAGCTTTTCAATAAATGTATTCCTTCACTGCATTTAAATTCACTGCGCCAATCTTTTAACAGGTTGTTTTTATTTTATTTTACTTATTTATTTATTTTACCTTGTCCTGTCCTGCTCAAAAGCCACCACATGGGGGAGTAACTGCTTCCTTTGAGTTGGACAGTTTTGTTATCTCCAGGGGAGTGAGCACCTAGCATGGTGTTTCCTCCTCTGGATTGAAGCAGTGAATTTATATAGTTGTTTATTAGTTATTTTCCCCACTGACCAGTTTAAATTAATTATGTCAGGACAGGAGAGTCTTAAAAGGAAAGGGGCACTGCAGCGGGTGGACAGACTTCACGACAATCACCTGATTTGTATTTAAGAAACAAAAACCTCCACTTTCTGTGCAGTTTCACAGGCAGAAGAAGAGGATCTGAGGAGATGGAGGGAGGAGAATTATCCTGGTCCCATTCAACTCACTCCAGAGAGACTCGGTAATTTGTAAATAACGTAGGTGAAAGTCAACAGCTGGGAAGGAAATGTGCATTAACCTTGATGTCGTGTTCGGGTCAAATCTGACCGATTTACAACTTAAAATAATTATAAATATTGTGTTTTACATCTGATTCCCCCAAGGCCTCATTATATCCTCCACTTGACCATGTAAAAAAGATTATCACCTCCTTCATTGAATTTTGAGTGTTTTAATCAACCTTGTTATGAGAGACCACCATAGGAAATTAATGGCTATCCAGATTATATTCATCCTTAACACAGAAAACATGCCCATACACACCACCCTAACTACCTCCCTCCCTCACTCACTCCCATTTTCTCTCTGACTCCGTCAATGCCACTCACTCACTCTCTCACTCCGTCAATGCCACTCACTCACTCTCACTCACTCCGTCACTGCCACTAACTCCCTCATTCTCTCTCACTTCCTCACTCACTCTCACTCCCTCACTCACTCCCTCTCTCCCTCACTCTCACTCACTCACTCCG
>SRMA01027309.1:603878-623166 GCA_007224835.1 Danionella cerebrum | reverse complement strand
TTCTTCAACCCTCCTTTAAACTTTCACTTCTTTCAACCTTTAAAACTTCAGCATACTTTCCACTAGAGAAGTCATTCAAACTTTAAATAAATCTACACACTTTCTTCTATTAGATGTACATTTCAACTTTTTTAAATAGTTTATAGATTTTTATTAATCGCAGGTTAAGTTTTATGAAGATTTCCGACTTTCACCTATTTCTGCTCCACTCTAGCTTCCACTCTAACTTTTCACATCTCAAACTTCTTCATTTATTCTTCTCTCCTAAACTAAGCTTTAACCTTTATGCACAAATTTTATATTAAAGTAGTAGAGAAATTTGTCCTCTTTCCAAAGATGCAGTTGTTCCTTTCATATGACCTACGGTTTTTAAACTAGGAGGGCTAAACCTTAACGAGGGAAGCAAATTGCTCCATTAAGATCAATGCATTTCACCCAGAAAATGATGCTTCAAAGTTTTAAATTAAGGCTTTTTCTAACTCGCTATAACTCCTAGAATTTTCCACGTATCGTTAAAAAATTTACATCATAATCTTTATTGAGGCCTTCTGCTTCTCACAAAGAAAGAATCATCTCGATATGTCTTACGGTTCTTCTGTAATGTTTATTTGTTTGAGGCATGGTCAAAATCTGAGAAATGTCTCCTCGATTCAAAAAGTGGCAGTTGGAGCCAGCTGGGCCTAATTTGAATACTTAAATTTGATTGGCTAAGGCTGCCCCATAGACTTAGAATGGGCCATAGAGATGCATTGCTCCCATTCATTTCAATGGGGCAATTGATTCCCATATGATCCTATTGTAAAAGATCTTTTGTAATTGGTTCACAATGGAGAGTCATAGCAAGATTGAGGATGCATATAACTAATCCAGCCAATCATTGCTTATGATTTATCATAAATTCATCAAGCCACGCCCACTTTTCAATATCATTTTTGAATGTCAAATATCTTCTAAGTGGAACATCGTAGAGACATGGGAGTTGTTTTATATTGATCTAAGTTGAATGTAGATTAAACATGATGTCACCAACTCATCCATAGCAACCAAATTATTTACCATAGCAACCAAATTGACACTTCTCTATCTCAGCCTAGGAAAATGCCAGAGACACAGGAGTTGGTCTAATTGACTTGTAGTCACACAGGGAACATTATATAATGTCAATGACCCCTCCATAGCAACCATACTGGTTACCATAGCAACCAAATTGACACTTCTCTATCTCAGCCTAGGAAAATGCCAGAGACACAGGAGTTGGTCTAATTGACTTGTAGTCAAACAGGGAACACTATATAATGTCACTGACCCCTCCATAGCAACCATACTGGTTACCATAGCAACCAAATTGACACATCTCTATCTCAGCTTTGGAAAATGCTAGAGACATGGGGGTTGTTTTGTTTCACTCATAGTGACACAGGAAACATAAGATAATGTCAATGGCCTTTCCATAGCAACCACAATAGTTATCATAGCAACCCAATTGGCATATCTTTAACTCAGCTCAGGGAAATGCTAGAGACATGGGGGTAGATTCATTTTCCTCAGAGTGACACTGGGAACATTCTGTTATGTAAATGACCTGTCCAGAGCAACCAGACTTTTTACCATAGCAACGCAATTGGCATATCTCTATCTAAGGTTAGGAAAATACTAGACAGAATTTCAACTTACTAATATTTTACCTTTCAGCTTCCACTTTCAGCTTTTGCCACTTTCAACTTTCATATGTTTCACCTTTCAGCTTCCACTTTCTACTTTTGACACCTTCAAATTCACGTTTCAGCTTCCCCTTTCAACTTTTGCTACTTTCAACTTCATAATGTTTCACCTTTCAGGTTCCACTTTCACTTTTGACACTTTCCACCTTCTAATATTTCACCTTTCAGGTTCCACTTTCACTTTTGACACTTTCCACCTTCTAATATTTTACCTTTCAGCTTGCACTTTCATTCTTTGACAATTTCAACTTTCTAATGTTTTACCTTTCGGCTTCCATTTTCAACTATAACTGATCCTTTACGAATTTTGACATTTTAAATGTCAACTTTTCAGTGTTTCAAGTTTCAGCTTCAAATTTTAACTTTCAGCTAAAAGATTTATTTTAGAAAGTAATATTTTTAAATATTTCATAGTTTCTTTATGGAAGAGATGAGAGTTGGGAGTTGGTCTTTTATACTCACTCAAAGAAGTATAGGGACGACTAGGTCATGTTTCACCTGTTCAACGTTTTACCTTTTAGCTTCCACTATCATCTACACCTATTCTTTTAGCAATTTTGACTTTTTCCAACTTTTCAATGTTTCACTTTTCAGCTTCAACTGTCAACTTTTGACACTTTCAACTTTCTGAAGTTTCAACTGTCATTTTCCACTTTTCACTTTCAACTTTTCACGTTTTAACTTTCAAGGTTTCACCATTCAGCTATTTTTTCAGCAATTATGTGATTTTAAACTTTTCCATGTTAACCTTTCATCTTCAACTTTCAACTATTAATGTTTTTTTTGAGATTTTAAAATTTTCAATGTTTCAGGGTTCAGCTTCCACTTCCAAATTTTAGCTTAATAATTGTTTCAGCTATTGTGACGTGTAAACATTTCATTGTTTCACCTTTCAGCAACAAGCAAATTGTATTTTTATCTCTTTTATTTGTGAATTATTGTGCTTGTTTTTATATTATTGTTTTGACTGTTTTGACACAAAACTGTAACAATTCTAACTTAAGCAGTTTCATAAGCAATTATTTATATTTTAGTATGTTAATCTCTTTCAGTTTTTAAGCAATGATAAACTATTTTCTCCATCAAAATATACAACGTTTTTAGTATTTAGTAAGATGTTTTACACAATGCTAGAAATTGATTTAATTTTCTGAACTAATTTTGAATATGTTTTACACGGTTTTACTATAAGGCTTTACAAACCCTAGCTTTTTAAAGGCCACTAAACAGATTTGTTAAATAAAAAGGTCACTCTAGACAGAGTAAAAATATTTACAAACAAAAGTTGAGCTCAAAACCAATTGTGCATTTATGTACTTTTTATGTGCATTAGCTTGTTTGATTCAGATGCTGACAAATTTTGTGTTGTGAATGTGAAAATAAATTGATTTTGTGTGTATTTGTATATTTTTGTTTGGAAAAAAGAAACAACTAATCCCTTGGCAAAAGTATATATTTTTTTATCCACAAAAATAATGAACTTTAAAAATATAAAACAGTCTATAATTTTAGACGTTGGTACGATTGAAGCTTGAATGGTTTTTAGAAGCGCTGCATAAAACAACAGATCTGATCAGTTGTTCTTGATGAATGTCACAACAGAATCACTGTTCTTTTACACCCTTTCAGCACAAAATTTAAAACCTAACGCGTAAAAAAACACTCGCTTCTGGACATCGCTAATGTGCACACCGGAACTAATTTCTCCGATCGCCACAACCGGACGAGAAAAAAGCGGAACACATCTAACGTGCTGCGCATGGAATCTGCGCGTTCACGGATGTCCCGCCCTTTTCCTCTTCGTCGTCTCTGGTGAGTGATGTTTTAATCCTCGCTCTTTGATAATGTGGGTAACCGCGAGCTCCTTGCGGTCAGGCTCGCTTTGGAGGAGTGGCGTCACTGGCTGGAGGGAGCAGCGGTTCCGTTTATCGTCTGGACCGATCATCGCAATCTAGAATACATCCGCTCTGCCAAGCGTTTAAATGCCAGACAAGCACGCTGGACCCTGTTCTTTAGCCGTTTTAACTTCACTATTTCCTACCGCCCGGGTTCTAAGAATATCAAACCGGACGCATTGTCTCGTCAATTTGATTCCCGGGGAGAGTCCGATGAGCCAAAGACCATACTTGATCCCGTTTTGATCGTGGGGGGTTTGTCCTGGAGCATTGAGCGAGCCGTGCGCGAGGCTCTATCCAATTCAGTTGTACCTTCAAAGTGTCCACCCGCTCGTCTTTTTGTAGTTCCCTCTCTGCGACCCGCAGTTCTTCGTTGGGGGCATTCGTCTAAATTTGCTGCCCATCCAGGAATCCGCGGAACCACGTCCGTTATCAGACAACGTTTTTGGTGGCCACGCATGTGCGGCGAGATTCGCCGGTATGTACAGTCATGCCCGGTTTGCGCGCAGAGCAAGGCCGCGAATTCTCCTCCCACAGGTCTGCTACAGCCTCTGCCCGTACCGTCCAGACCATGGTCACATTTAGCAGTAGATTTCGTCACCGGTTTACCTACGTCGCGCGGCAATACTGTTGTTCTCACGGTGGTCGATCGATTTTCCAAGGCCGCTCATTTCATACCTCTTCCTAAATTACCGTCTGCTCGAGAGACGGCCGAGATAATTTTTAATCATGTTTTTCGCATTCACGGGGTCCCCAGCGACGTTGTTTCCGACAGGGGATCGCAATTCACTTCTCAATTTTGGAGGGAATTCTGCCGCTTACTTGGCGCTACCCCTAGCCTGTCATCTGGGTTTCATCCTCAGTCTAATGGACAGGCTGAGCGCGCTAATCAGGATCTGGGAAGATTGCTGCGTTGTCTAGTCCGCCACAACCCCGCTTCATGGTGTGACCTTCTACCATGGGCCGAATACGCTCACAACTCTCTCCCCTCCGCATCCTCCGGGGTGTCTCCTTTCTATTGCTGTCTTGGTTATCAACCTCCACTCTTTCCCGAACAAGAGAAAGAGGCCAACGTGCCGTCAGTCAATGCTTTCATCCAACGAGCCAAAAGAACTTGGCGAATCGTCCAGTCGGCTTTAAAACGATCTAATAACCAGATGTGTCGTTTCGCTAATCGTCATCGCGTTCCCGCTCCACGTTACGTTAGCGGCCAGAAAGTTTGGCTCTCGACGCAAGATTTGCCTCTCAAACACCCCTCGCGCAAATTAGCCCCACGCTTCATCGGTCCGTTTTCGATCATCAAAGTGATCAGCCCCACCGCCGTCCGACTGCGCCTGCCAGCTTCCCTTGCGCGGATACACCCGGTGTTTCACGTATCCCGCATTAAACCGTTATTGCGCTCTGCGCTTCATCCCCTTCCTGTTACGCAGACTGACATTGTCTCTGACGGCGCTCCTATTTATCGGGTCAGGAAATTGTTGGATGTCAGGAGACGGGGGCGGGGGTTACAATTCTTAGTCGATTGGGAGGGTTACGGTCCTGAGGAGAGGAGTTGGATACCCTCGCGTGACATCCTTGATCAGTCTCTTATTAGAGACTACTATTCTAAACACCCCTTAGCGCCTGGAGGCGCTCGTTAGAGTGGGGGCACTGTTAGGTTTTGTTAATTTTTGATTGTCTTACCACCGTCTCGTTCCTTGTTATTGTTGATCTGTCACCCCGCGTCTTCACTCAGCTCATTACTACCATTAGTGCTAGCAGGTGCGCGCACTTGATCACTACTCCTTCATAAGTCCCAGTTTCCTTCTAGTTTTATGAGCAGATTACTATGAAAAGTTCCATTGCACTTACCTCTGTCTTGTCCTGTTACGTTTTATGTGGATTCGGCCGTTTTGTTTCCCCTGGAGATCTTCATTGTTAGGATTCCTCATCCAGCAACCTCTCTCTCTATTTTTACAGACTGTTTGAGTTCTGGAGGCGTGTGGAGAGACGCCGATCCCGCATCTGCCCGGATTATATTTTGTTTGGTATTTTGTTGCTTGTTTTCCCCTTCGGGGTAGTTTAAGTTTTTTTTCCCTTCGAGTTGTTTGGATTTTGCTGGAAAAGAATAAACTGTTGACTGCCGCTCGCATCTGGGTCCTCCTTGTATTGCAATCTTGACAGTTTCGTTACCCATCCCTAGTGTTTGCCTGTATTATTATTCAGCACTTGTGGCAGATCTTTTATCTAAAGCAAAGAAGACCTTGAAGAAGCTGCTTGCTAGACACAATACAGGAAGGAATGGAACACATTTACATGTTTACTATACTTATTTATGAACTTATTTTAGTTAATGTAATATAATGGGACATGGTAGATTTTATATAAATTAATTTATTGTTAATATGAAAAGAAAATATCTTCTGTGTAACATATGGAATCAAACATTAATGCAGTTTGTTTGAAATGGCTGGCTGATTTTTGTCATTTTGTGTTTCAGGTGTCCTGCTGTTCAAGACCTCTCTTGTCGCTATCAAAAACGCGATTCTGTCTTTCCTATCCCATCTACCCGCTCTGTCTGATATTGGCCTTTCTAGCTTTCTATCCCCCTATCTATCCACTCTATCTAATTTGAACTTGAAACCACTTGAAACTACCTGAAACTACCTGAAACTACCTGAAACTACCTGAAACTACCTGAAACACTACCTTGAATACTACCTGAAACACTACCTTGAATACTACCTGAAACACTACCTTGAATACTACCTGAAACACTACCTTGAATACTACCTGAAACACTACCTTGAATACTACCTGAAACACTACCTTGAATACTACCTGAAACACTACCTTGAATACTACCTGAAACACTACCTTGAATACTACCTGAAACACTACCTTGAATACTACCTGAAACACTACCTTGAATACTACCTGAAACACTACCTAAGACACAACCTGAATACTACCTTTGGCTTGAAAACTACTATTTGTTTGAATTCTACTTTTGGCTTGAAAACTACTACTTTTGGCTTAAAAACTAAACTTGGCCTGAAAGCTACTAGAATTTGCTTGAAAACTATTACATTTGGCCTTAAAGCTACTACATTTGGCATAACTATTTAATTCCTTTGTTTTATAACTGTCTTGTAACTTCCTGAATCGTGAACCTGCTGGTTTTCCTTACGTTGGGTTTGTAGTAAGGTTTGTTGTCATCAAATATTTATATACATTCTCTGTGTTGTAAACATTCTGTTCTGGTTTAATTGTTCTGTGAACTAATAAAAACAGAAAGCAGTGAGGACTGAGTGGCTGGTTCCTGCCCAAATCCAAAGTTTCTGACTGATTGGATCCTGATCGTTCTGCTACGAAGACTGATCCTGATACGAAGAGCACACATATCTCATACACTCATCTGCTTATCTCTGTTGAACATTAACTTGTATAAATAATTACTGAGAATTCATCAGTATTTTATAACTTTATACAATAGCAATCAATTTTCAAATCTAAACTGATTCAATTTTAAACTTATATAAAACAAAACATTAATATTGTTTGATTGCAGTATTATACATTTTGTCAGTTAACATTTTTTGCTGGTAAAATCTAATTTTAATCTGTCCAGTTTAACATTGACTACTGTTAATACGCTTTGAGTAAAACTACCAAATATTCAAGAGTTAAAAGGAATATAGTAGCTTTATATTGTTTGTGTCACTGGTTTGCGTTCTTACTTCAGTTATAATTTAGTTGCTCCCTTTAGACTGTTATACCTTCTACTGAGTAAGCTTTAATTTTACAGAATAATGCCGAGGAAGGGTAAAAGGTCAGAATCTGCGAAACTCCGCTGGCAGAGAACATCAGGTTTACAGCGTATTGTAACACGTGACCAAGCTGAACTCCCAGAGACTGATCCCGAGGTTAGCGCGTCTTCTCTATCTGTTGCTGAATGCGTCCAGAGGTTTCCGCCAGCTCTGTGTGTACCCGCAGTTTCAGATATTACTTTGGTGCAAACTAGCAGTGTTTGTGGACCACATGCAAGCTTTTCAATTCCGATAGACCAGTCTCCTGAAACACGCATCTGTGCCTCCCGCAGCCAGGCTTCACGTAAATACGGTGAATTCAAAAACCACCAGTGCACCTGTAATTCACTCACGTTCCTTGCCTTTCTATACGAGAACGAAAACATCACCAGTGCAGACCTTGACCTTGTTCTGGATAAAGGTAATGAGATGTATAAAGAGGCCAGAAAACGCTTTCCTTCAAGCATCCATTTGTCTACAGACGAGCTTCCGGGCCACGCAGAGGCGCGCACGAACACATTAACTGTTGACCAATCGCATCTTTCCCGATATGGCACTTTTGGAGACCCGTTACCTGGAACTGTTGATTACTTCCTTGATCTTGAAGCAGGTTTGAGCTGTTTATTATCCGATGTGCAGTATGCATTATTAATAATGTCAGGATTATGCATCGCCGTATTCAGAACCAGATCGGGCAGATATGGATTGTTTGATCCACACGCGAGAAGAGAAAACGCATTGCCTTTATCAGCGATCTCACAAACATCTGGAACCGCTGTAATGGTAACTTTCACACATCTCAGTGATTTGATTAATAGACTGCAACAGTGTCACAAGATATTAGGAACACAGTCATCGTGTAACTATGAACTGAAACCTGTGGCTTTTGTGAGCGTAAATGCCGTCGAACTGATCGATGAATCCAGATCTACACCTCGCCCTGCCGCACTTGTTACTTTCAATGACTATGATGAAAAATCAAATTCATTGTCTTCATGTCAGTCCATACTGTTTCACAACGCACAACAATCTGTTGACACTAATATGGTTTCTGCATCATCAGTGAATAAACAAGAGTCTCATTCTTCAGTCGCTGATGCCCGAACACGATCTCAGTCATCAAATGAATTCTGCTCAATTTTTCTGCCATCACATCCTCAAAACGATACAAATATATCTACTGCAGATAAAAAGGGCGCTCTTAATTTATCTGATTTCTCACAGAAACTGTCAAAACTAAATAAACATCAAAGGAAAAGATTTAAGAGAATAATGCTCTCAAAAGTAACTCAAGGAAAAAATGAAAGAGAAGGAGAAAAGAAAATTTGTAAGTCAACCAGAAAATATCAGAAAAATGCCGAATATAGAGAGAAGAAAAAAAATTATATAAAAGTACATTACAGAAACAATGCTGACATGAGGCAGAGGCAAAAACAATACATTGCTGAACGCTACAGAAATGATACTCACTTTAAGTGTAAACATAAACGTTATTTAAATCAATGCTATAGAACTGATATTGACTTCAAGAGTAAACGGAAACAATATGTAACTGAGCGCTATAGAACTGATACTGATTTCAAGAACAGGCAGAAACATTATCTAACTGAGCGTTACAGAACTGATGTGGACTTCAAGAACAAAAAGAAAAGTTATGTAAGTGAGCGTTACAGAACTGATGCAGACTTCAAGAATAAAAAGAAATGTTATTTAACTGAGCGTTACAGAACTGATGCAGACTTCAAGAATAAAAAGAAATGTTATTTAACTGAGCGTTACAGAACTGATGCAGACTTCAAATACAAGCAGAAACACTATGTAACTATGCGTTATAGTACAGATGCAGATTACAGACTGAGACAGCGATCTTATATTACTCATCGATATGCACATGACAAACAATTCAGAATTCAACACAGACAGCTCATGAAACAAATAATGAGAAAGCGATATGAGCATAATGTTAACTATCGGACTATCTGCAAGATAAGATGTGCAATGAAAATAAAAAGGAAATACAGTAAGATGAACAGGCAGCTTCACCAGACTGACAACCCTTTGATACAACAGGCCATTTCTGTTTTCAGATTAAATATAAAAGCTGGTCCAACCCATGTGTGCACTGTTTACCATAAGGCTTCTTTTCCAAACCAAGTACGGCTGTGTAAAAGATCATATTACGTTAAAAAACGAGAGGTGGTTGAATTATGTCTGTCAGGTAAATATGTTCATTATTGTGATGATCAGTGCAGAAACCATTGCAAAGCCCCTGCAGAGAGAAAGAAAGAGTGGATCTGTCAAACCTGCCACAGTTACCTGAAAAATGGAGCCATGCCACCTCTTGCTATGACCAACAATCTGGAACTTGTTGAAATTCCACCCGAACTGTCTGATCTAAATATTCTGGAGAGACATCTAGTTTCAAAGGTAATTGCTTTTGGAAAAATAATCCCGTTGCCAAAAGGAAGACAACAACAAATTTGTGGAAATATAGTCTGTGTACCCAGTGAGATCCAGGAAACCGTGAATGCTCTGCCCAGATTGAGAAGTGACTCACAGGTTCTGAGAGTGAAACTGAAGAGACGATTGAGTTACAGAGGTCATCAGCTGTTCCAGACTGTAACCTGGTCAAAACTTATACAGGCTCTCCATAAACTCAAACAGATCCACCCACAGTATGAAGATGTGAGTATCAGAGATGAAGCTGAGTTATGTGACCCAACACTTCCAGATGAGGATGAGGATGATGATGATGATGAATATGGAGAAGATGATCTCATGGAGATAGACAGATTCGAACAAAATGCATTACAAGAGATGCAAAACAATACTGACCATGAACATGAACAGCAAAACAGTGACATGGTACAAGATGATGTTAACCCTGAGGAACCGAGAGATGATGCAGAACAGGAAGGTGATATGCCCAATGGAGGTTTTGCTCTAGATTCATGTCTTCAGCCTCCTGATGTTGCAGAGGAAATATTATGTTTTAGTGAAGGAATCTACTCTGTTGCTCCTGCTGAAAGAAACAGTCCAGTCAGCTTTTTCCAAACACCTAAACTGGAGGCGATGGCATTCCCGGTGCAGTTCCCTACTGGTCTAAACACACTTGATGAACAGAGACGCATTAAATTAACACCTAGTAGTTATTTCAAATCAAGGCTTTTCTGTATTGATGAACGCTTTGCCAGAGACACAAATTACTTGTTCTTTGCTCAGTTTGTGACTGAAATACACTTAGCCACTTCCAGCATGACTATCCAGTTACGTAAAGGAAAACCAGTGACCAGAGATGGAAGGAGAATAACGTCACAAATGCTACAAGATAAACGTGAGGTTGAGAAACTGGTGAGGAATAGAGATGCAGTGAGATTCATGCAGCCACTGAGAGGAACACCAGCTTACTGGGAGAAAACAACCAGAGATCTTTTTGCCATGATCAGACAACTGGGAACTCCTACATTCTTCTGTACGTTCTCAGCAGCAGAAATGCGTTGGCCTGAAGTCATCGAGGCAATAAAAACTCAGCAAGGTGAAGAAGTTGACTTTGAGGATCTGGACTGGGCAGCAAAGTGTGACATATTATGGAGTAATCCAGTGACAACGATGCGTATGTTTGATAAACGTGTTGAAGCTTTATTCAGAGATTTGATCTTATCTCCAGCACAACCTCTGGGTAAAGTCATGGACTACTTCTACAGAGTGGAATTTCAGCACAGAGGAAGCCCACACATACACTGTCTCATCTGGGTAGAAGGTGCACCTGTGTTTGAGGAAGATTCTGATCAAATTATCTGTGATTTTGTCTCTAAATACATCACAGCTCAGCTTCCTGACCCCCATAAACAACCTGAATTACACAAGAAAGTGAGGGAAGTTCAAATGCACAGTAAACAACACTCAAGAACATGTTTCAAAAGCCCCGGCTCTGGATGTAGATTCGGATTTCCTAAACCACCGAGCAGAAAGACCATGATTACGAGACCTGGTGAGGAGGTTAATGTTGAAGAAGCTAAGAAAAAGCTCAGACCACTGAACATGTTGTTAATGGAACCTGAAACAGCCCCTCTCAGTTTGCAGCAGCTTCTGGATCAATGTGGTTTAACACTGAGTGATTATGAACGATGTCTCAACATGATGAACAAATCCAGCGCCATCATTCTGAAACGCGACCCTAAGGATTGCTGGGTAAATGGCTATAATCCTCATCTGCTGGAAGCATGGGATGCGAATATCGATGTAAGTTATATTCTGAACGCGTATTGTTGCGTGATGTACTTAACTTCTTATATAACGAAGAAAGAGGCGGGACTATCTGAATACCTCAAAACTGTCATTCAGAACTCGGACAGAGAAAACGTAAACGAATGTGATGAAATGAGGGCCGTCATGCAGGCGTATTCCAAAAAGAGAGAGATCAGCGCTCAGGAGTGTGTGACTCGTGCTTGTGGCATCAACATGAAGAAGTGTTCTCGTGGCGTTGTATTCATACCAACAGATGACAATGCATTAAAAATGAGCCGTCCCCTTTCATACCTGGAGAACACAACACCAGAATGTGCAAATGTATGGATGACATCACTGATGGACAAATACAAATGCAGACCCGAAACTCCAGAGTTTGAGTTGATGTGTTTGGCCGATTTTGCAGCTACTTGTCGATTTGTCTACGGCAAAGAGACTCAACGTAAAGATGTCCTTCCTTTGCTGAATGAGATGGGATTTATTCAGAGGAGAAAACATGACAAGCCTGCCATCATCAGATTTCACCGCTGCTCACAGCAGAAAGACTCTGAGAAATTTTATGGCACATTGCTTAAACTCTACCTTCCTTTCCGATCAGAGCTGGAACTGAAAAGGCTTTCTTTACCCACATATGAATCGTTTTATGAGAGCGGCTGGGTACAGCTACGAGGATCTGACCATTCTGAGAGCGTCAGAGTAATTGTCAAAGAAAACAAGGACAAATATGAGAAAAACAGTGAAGAGATTGAGGAAGCTGTTGAGAAGTACGACCAGAACAAAGGTGTGATCGACGAATGGTGCAACCTGGCCCCTGAATCTGAAGTAGTGAGATTAGAGTGCATTGAAGAACTTCAAGCCAGAGAGCCACAACCTGAAAATGAACAAGAGAATGTGCCAGATTTTAATCGTCAGTCTAATGCTGTAACAGAAACCAGAGCCATCAGAGAGCAACCTGCTATTGACCCCACTGTACTACGCCGAATGTTTCAGAATCTGAACCAGAAACAAGCCTGTGTGTTTTATACAGTCAGAGACTGGTGCATAAAACGAGTTTGCGGCCTTAATCCAGATCAGTTCTTCTTTTACGTCAATGGTGGAGCTGGAACAGGAAAGTCACATCTCATTAAATGCATCCACTCAGAAGCTTCTAAAATACTGAGGAAACAGCAGAGACACGCTGAGGAGCCAGACATATCCAGACCTACTGTCCTGTTAGCAACTTTCACTGGAACTGCAGCCTTTAATATATCCGGCACAACACTGCACTCTCTGCTCAAGCTGCCCAGAAGCTTAAAGCCACCGTTTCAAGGCCTGGGAAACCAACTGGATGAAGTGAGATCTGAGCTGATAAATGCTGAAATCCTGATAATTGATGAAATTTCCATGGTCTCTAAAAATCTTTTTGCTTACGTGGATGTCAGACTCAAACAGATCAAAGGCAGCCAGAAACCGTTTGGAGGCATGTCACTGATAACAGTGGGTGATTTCTTCCAGCTTCCTCCTGTCCGACAATCTAAACCTCTGTGTGTATATGACCCGTGTGAGATCGACCTGTGGCAGGAACACTTTCAGATGATCACTCTAACGGAGATCATGCGGCAGAAAGATGATGTTGCTTTTGCAGAAATGCTGAACCGGATCCGAGTCAAGGACAAATCAGATGAGTTATCAGACGCAGACAGAGCTTTGCTTTTACAAACCATCACTGAGCCACAACTTTGTCGAACTGATGTCCTGCACATTTTTGCAACTAATAAACAGGTGGATGCTCACAACTCTTCAACATTAACTCAACTGTTTTCTCATCCAATGAATGTTGATGCTGATGATTATAAGAAGGATCCTCGAACTGGAAGAATGACAAAACAGCCAACACCTTTTAAAGGAAGCAGTAATGAATTACCAGACACACTACACGTTGCTGAGGGAGCTCGCGTCATGCTCACTAGAAATCTGGACATTTCTCAGGGTTTAGTCAATGGTTCATTCGCTACATTACTCAGAGTTTTGACCTCTGAACAAAATGGATCTTCATATGTCACCAAGCTTGGTCTCAGCATGGATAATGAAACATCTGGACAGAATCATCATGACAGAGAACCAGGAAATCCATCTGATCTGGTGTACATAGAGAGAGCAGAGGAGAATCTGAAACAGAAAGGAGTGATTCGCAGACAGTTTCCCATTAAACTGGCCTTTGCTTGTACAATTCACAAGGTTCAAGGTATGACGACACACTCAGCGGTGGTTTCACTGAAGCACATCTTTGAACCTGGCATGGCTTACGTAGCTCTCAGCAGAGTGACCTCTCTCAGGGGACTGCATCTACTGGACATGAATGATCGAAAAATATATGCAAATACAGAAATCACTGCAGCTCTGGAAAACATGAAACAAGCCAGCATGGAAGATATGATGCCGCTCCTTCAGCTGACTCGAACACTGAGCACATCCAACATTCTGACCATTGTTCACCATAACACAGAAGGACTGCCATCTCATATCAGTGACATCAAGAGCCATCATGAGCTGTGTCTTGCTGACGTCTTGTGCTTAACCGAAACTCATATCAAAGGATCCTTTGTTGCTGAGAGTCTCCATCTACAAGGTTACAACATGTTCAAAAGGAACAGACATGTGTCCTACACCAATTTCCCACAACTGGCTAAACGAGATGGTGGTGGAGTTGCTATTTACATCAAGGATCACATTCAAGCTCGTGAAAAACAGTATGTCCACAATGTGACCGACCTTGAGTTTGTGGCTTTGAAAATTTAAACCCCCTTTCATGCACTGATTGCTGCTGTCTACAGACCTCCAGACTACAGTGTAACATCCTTCCTGTCCAACCTGAGAAGCCTTCTGGATGCACTGGAGATAGTGGATTGTCATCCCATTGTTGTCTGTGGTGATTTTAATGAGAACCTTTCATCCGGTGCAAGCAAACCAATACTGGATCTGTTCTTGTCTAAGGGATATGCTCAAGTCATCACTGCTGCAACCACAGACAAGAATACACTGCTGGACCTCATCTTCATCTCTCGACCTCAACACTGTCTGCACTGTGGAGTCATGAAAACCTACTACAGTTACCACAATCCAGTCTACTGTGTACTGTCATCTCGCAGGTAATAAAGGCGTAAGTTGTGTTTTCAACCTCAATGTCTAAACCTTGATTAATCTGTACATTTTAAAAGGTATACCAGAGCAAACCAGAATAGAGTCTTTACTATTATGCTTTTTAAACATTCTGCTTTAACCTTGCTACTCTCAGCACTATGGAGTCATGAAAATCTGCTGCAGTCATCACAAGAGTGTTTACAGTCATCTAGCAGGTAATGATGAGGTATTAGTTGGGTTTTGAACTGGCTAAAATTAAAAACTTTTGCTACTCTAACATGTGGGACTCTGGACCTCATACTCTTCTGAACTAATTTTCCGCTGGACTCATACTCTTCTGGACTCATACTCTTCTGGGCCTCATATTTTTATTTAATTATATTTATTTGACATTTATATTGATTATATTGGTAAAATAATTGACAATAATTTACAGTTATTGTCAATAATTTTATGTCAGAAAATATTCTTGTATTTGATATTGTATTATTCTATATTTATAAATCTATTTCAAATTTGGCCTATGCATTATTCAGGACAAAACATAAAACAGCTTTGCACACCTCCTAAATTTTTCAGAAAGTTTGTGTTCTTTATTGAACACATATTTTCTGATTCCTACCAGCTGATGCTCCATTCCATTTCCTTTTACTTCTCTGTCGTTTTTTAGGTATCTACCTAGGTTGTTTACTATGTGGGTGAATTATATATATATCTGATTTTAGCACTTCAAGTTTTTGTAGTTGTTCAATCTGTACCATCATTATCCCTGTTTGGACTAACAATAATCAGCTCAGTTCCACCTGGACATCATGTGACAACTGATCAGATGCTGCAGCCACAAACACAGACCCACCTGCACCACACAGACTTTCTGTTTCTGCGAATATTCTGTTTCTGCGAGATGAGGATGTCTACTTTAAACCAACTACAAGAAACCGTAAGACAACAGTTCTTCAACAAGATCTCCTGCCAGTGTCCATATGTCTACAGAATAATCCATGGGGTACAGTGTTTATCACATATAGTGACAGCATGCCCTTAATCACTGTGGTTTGTCAATTTCCCAGTGAATACTGCAAAAAACTCAACTTTGTAAACTGACACTGGATTCACAGGACACTGGAGGATTCTTACCTTTCAGTACTTAAAGGTAACTATTCTTTGTTACTTTCAATGATTTGTTTGTTTTATTCCATTAATACATAATTTTTGTGACTTTCAGGATGATTTAATAATGCTCCCTTCACATACCCTCTGTTCAGTACAGTAAACCCTCAGCACGATCCAGCAGGATATCTCTTGGACATCAATCATCAATAGAATTGTCATGGCAACAAATCTTATTTTCATTATCTTTGTTTTGCATTCTAGGACATTTATTTTGTTTATTCTATTATTTATCTTTTCATTAATTTTCATGACATGCTTATTTCCTCAAATTGGTTAAATTATTTGAAAAACAGTTCATTCAGTTGCTCACTTTAGAGTGAATAATTAAGTCCTTAAATGAGGACAGAATTTTTAAACAATCATTAATTTGGAGCATCAGCTGGTAGAAGGATGAGGGGTTTGCACATCTGAGAACTTAGCTTTGGGCTAATGTAAACCAAAGCATTTGTCACCATTCTGTTTGTGTATTCAGTTTTCAGAAAACCTCTGAAGCTCAGCTTGGTCTCGCATAATGACTTCTATATGTTCCCATTCTAGTCTTAGATCAGAACTACTGGTGCTTAGATACCTGGATAATGCAAATATTAGTCCAAGACTAACCATGATGTGACAAATCTTTATAAGATAAAAATAAACATTGTTAGTATCAAACAACTAGTAAAATGGTATAAATCTATTAATTGACATCCAGTAAAAGAATCATGTGACTACACTGGGCTACACTTTAATTTAAAAGACCTAATGTGACACTGAAAAGTTCAGAATGTTCTCTTCGAAAAACATTGGGATGATGATTAGGACAATAGAATACTTTTCAACATACAAGATGATACAAGAAAATTGATGGGCCCTGTAAAATGTATTTTTTAATATATTTTTACTCTTATTTCATTAACTGTCAACAAAAGTGATTATTTAGCACACTCATTTAATTATTGTGATTTTTTTTCAGTAATCATAATAAGGATGAACTTTTTTTAAAGTGCAAATGTAGTAAGATATAGCAATTTTTAATGTACATGCATATACTTCTGTAAGAATCATTTCAATTAATCATGTATTTATAACTATTCAGTAAATGTATAGTAATTACATTGTCTTAAAACCTTGGTATTATGATCATGTCTGTAATTTGGAAAATACACATTAAAATGTTTTGTAAATTGTATACATTTCTTTGTCTACTCTGTACTAACTAGAGCAATAGAATAAAGGTTAAGTATGTTATGAAGTAGATGCAGGTATAACTTATCAAGATCTATTAAAATTACTGTGATATACTGTCAAATGCACCCCTGAGTTATTCTGTTTGCGAACATGAAAATGGTTCTTATATAGACCTCGTTTTATCGTTTACAGAAAGATGATACAACAGATTTTTTTTTATTCACAAAAAAAATCTTCAGACTACCTTTCTCTTGTGCATTAAAACCCCAGATCTGCCCCAGAACAACTTTCACCACACCCCATCAGGCAGTTTTCTGTTCATCCAAACCTACACTCAGCTCAGAGCACTGCTTTAAATGCATGATTTTAAATGGCTGCAAATACCCAGAGGACACACAATTGAATGCTTATGTGTGAAAATGATACAAAAAACTTTCCACTGTGCATTACCTGGTCTGTTTTACAAGAATACTATGATGATGATGATGATAATAAGTAGAAATAAGAATAAATAACAACAACATAAACAATAATGAAAAATATTAGCCATTTTATTTTATTAAAAGATAAACTTGCTGAATTTTGAAAAAAAAAGATTCATTAATAATAACTCGTATAATAATTACATATGGAAACTAGATTTTAAAGTTTGCACGCAAACTTCGATGTTGGCTTGCGTTGGTGCCGTTAATACCTTTTTTTTTTTTAAATGTTGTCAATTCCGCAACAATAACATAATCCAACCCTCATGTCTCTATGATTCTCATAGGCTGAGATAGGTACATGCAAAATTGGTTGCTATGGTAACAAGTCTGGTTGCTATGGTGGTGTCATTAACATAATATAATGTTTCAGCTGTCAGTATGGGTGAAGCTTACCAGCCCCCAAGTCTCTAGCATTTTCCTAAGCTATGATAGAGATGTGGCAATATAGTTGCTATGGTAAACAATTTGGTTGCTATGGAGGAGTTAGTGATATCATGTTGTAATCTACTTTCTATTTAGACTAATATAAAGCAACCCCCATGTCTCTACTGTGTTCCGTTTAGAAGATATTTGACATTGAAAGTTATGTCAAAAAGTGGGTGTGGCTTAATTAATTTATGTTAATTCACAAGCAATGATGGGCTGGATAAGTAATTTGCTTCCTTAATGCTCGTATGACTTTCCAGTGTCAATCAATTACAGAAGCTCTTTTACATTAGGATCTATGGGGTTCATGCTCCATTCATTTCAATGGGCCATTGAAAGTCAATGAGACACCTTTGACCTACTTATTTGAAATCAGCTTGCACCTGGAGTTATCAACTGCCAGATTTTCAAACGAGTCAGCTGACTCAACTGTCAGATTTTCAAACGATGGCAAATCTGCTGGAGAAAATCCGATTTCCATGCCTCAAACAAATAAAGATTATAGAAGAACCGTAAGACATATCGAAATGATTCTTTCTTTGTCAGAAGCAGAAGACCCTAACGAAGAGAATGCTGTAAATTTTGTGAAGGTGTGATTAGAAATAAAAAATTATGGCGAGCTAAAAATAGCCTTCATTTGATTCTGTGCAACTGCTCATTTCTGAGATTTCGATACCTCCAAACAAATAAGGATTACGAAAGAAGGATACGACACATTAAAATTTTTCCTTCACTGTGAGAATCACAAGATTTTAAGGAAGAGAATGGTGTAAATTTTGTGAAGCTGTGAAAAAGTTTGAATGATTTATGGCGAGTTACAAATAGCCTACGATTGAGATTTTAAACAGAATCCACCAGAATTTTTGAATGGAGGTGAATGGAGCAATTATGTGCACTCGTTGTGGTTTAGGCCACCTGGCGTAAAAACCGTGTGTTTTTTAAAAATGAAAACAGCACCAACTGAAAGAGGACAAAAAATCTCTACCATTTAGGTATAAAATGTGTGTGTAAAGGTTAATTTTTAGTTGAGAAAACAGTGCAAGTAGCAACAAGACTGAGCTTGCCCGAAGTTAGAGTGGGCGATGACATCACCACTCTAGGGCCCCCATAGGGAATGACTTGGCCGATTTTTTTGGGCGAATTTCATGATTTTTGGGGAAACCGCGAGTGCAATCGGTTCGAAAAGACATAGCAACTCGAGTGGGAACAGTTTGGACGACCGTGGAAAGTTTCATGGCTGTAGCTCGAACGGCCTAGGAGGAGAT
>SRMA01027309.1:492295-590472 GCA_007224835.1 Danionella cerebrum | reverse complement strand
GGCGCCATGCCCAACTCGGAACTCGCGAGAGAAGCCATAGCTGCAGTGGTCGCATACGCAGGAGCCCGAGTCGAATGACTGGGGCTGCGGCTGCCATATGCCCCAGGAGTCTCTGACCACTGGTCGCGAAAACACCACGTAGAGCACGGTCAGCAAGGTCATGGCGCGTTCTACCGATAGTTGCGCCAGCATGCTCTCGGAGTTCAGCTCCAACCCGAGAAAAGAGATGGTCCTCACCAGGGTGAGGCGGCTCTTTTCCCAGTTGACCTTCAGACCCAAACGGTTTAAGTGCGAAAGCACCCTGCCCTGTTGTCGGATCAACTGGTCTCTGGACGAGGCTATGAGAAGCCAGTCGTCGAGGTAATCCAGGATCCGAATGCCTGCCCGGCGGAGCGGGGCTAGCGCGGCCCTGACAACCTTCGTAAAGGTGCGAGGGGATAGGGCAAGACCGAAGGGTAGGACCTTGTACTGGTAAGCATGGCCCTGGAAACAGAACCTTAGAAAGGGTCTGTGCCTTGGAACCACTTCTACCTGGAAGTACGCGTCCTTCAGGTCGATTGTTGCGAACCAATCTCCAGGACGGATGCATGGTAGAATGCAGCAGACCGTCAGCATCTTGAACCGGTACTTGGCCAGGTGCCGGTTTAGACGCCTCAAATCCAAGATTGGTCGCAGCCCGCCTGCTTTCTTGGGGACCAGGAAGTATGGGCTGTAAAACCCTCGTTCCATATCGGCTGGGGGTACCGGCTCGACCGCACCTTTTGTCTCGCAGGAATGAGGCGCCTGTTCGGGGAACAGGAGTGTGAAGCACACCTCGAAACCTGGGGGCGGACACGAACTGAATCGTGTAGCCCTGCCGGATTGTCCGGACCACACACTGTGAGACCCCGGGAAGCTTCCGCCAGGCTCCCAGGTAAGCTGACAGGGGTCGTGGTCGGGACGTGCCGATGGTCCCCATGGCGGGGCCGCCCGGAGGCGGACTTGTGGGCGGAATCACCAGGGAAGGACCCTGGGAGATGGTCAGATGAGGGCAGGGGTGGTGTGCCCCCGCGCTCTCTGCCATGGCCAGCGGGGCTCGGGCCCATGTCGGGGTCTTCGTCGGAGACCGAGGAAGAGGAACCCCAGACCGTCGGGCATGCGAGTCCGCTATTCTTGGGTAGTGAGTTCTATCTTTGACACAATAGGTGCCGCCGTCCCGGAGGACGGCAGCGAGGAGTGTGTGGTGGACAGAGTGACTCTCAGGTTATTGATCACTTCCCTTCTCCCCCCATCACTCAGCTTAGATGGCCGGCCAGCTCTAGGAAGAGTCTTGGTGGTTCCAAACATCTTCCATTTACGGGTGAGGGATTTTAAATAAAATATTTATAGCTAAATTATAAACATAAGACTCAAATCGAATTGCCAAATTGGTCACAACAACCAGCCCTAATTCTGTATGTATGAAAAATTAAGTTTAGTCAAAATGCTGTCTCAAAATGCATAGGGCATTTCAGCTGAACAATACTGGATATTTGGAAACTTTATTTTAGAGGCGAAAGAATTAGTGCTGAGATCCTTCAATAAAAAGGTTTTTACACTGATTTAACACCCAAAGTGCTGTGAAAACTGATAGTAGCTTATTTGAGGCTTAAGAAATTGATCAAATAAATAAATACAACGGGCTATCAGTAGAACTGTGTTTTTTGTCTCTATGCAAAATAGGGTCTGAAGTGATGCAAAGTGATCCAATTGCAAACTTTTAATGGGTCTTCATCTCAGGTTTTTAAATACATTTCTTAAAGTACAGTTTTGAAAGACTTCAGATAAAAGCAGGAAAATGTCATTCCTCCACCTGCCCTTTAAATGGCCAAAATGCCACAGAAGAGATGACATTGAACTACAACCATTTTACCTTTTGAAACCATACCATTTTAGGGTATGCAATAAAGGGCAAAAGACCTAAATAAACCCCTGTCTATGGAAAGATAAAAAGATATAAAAAGTAATATAAAAAGATAAACCAAACAAGGTCTTGCCGTTTTAAAAAATTAATTTAAGAGTAAAAAGTGGTGGAGTAGATGGAAATGCTCTCAAATGTTATTTTATTTCTGGTTTATGAACTATTGTCCAGCAACAGGATATGTGAGGATTGTGCATTTAAAAATAATCCCAGGTTCACTGAGGGAGGGAATGGAGACATATGTCCTATGATCGACTATGGGAAATCATGTTTGAGCGGCCAATCAAATCCATCTAGTCAAAATGCAAAAGCTTTCATTGTACTGAGAGAATTTGCATGAACAGCTGATTAAAAAACAGGTGTTCCTTCTGTGATGCTGGAGGAGCCGAAACAACTACCAAACTCTACCATTCTTATGGAGTTCCAGGCTGAGACCCGTCCATGAAGGTTTGCTCTAACCAAAGGTAGGCACAAATCCATGCCTGCAAATCCGGGGTCCTAAACCCTATTCCTGATGGGGTATTGTACCTAAATCTTGAAGAGGTCAATGACAATCGGGCTAGACATATGGGCAGGGCCTAGTCACAATGCTGCTCCCTTAGCCAGGGTTGGAGGGTCCAAAAAACAGGGGCATTGTGAACGCAACATTCCAAGCCCCTTGTTGGTCGCCATCGGTGCTGCCTCACTCAGCATTAAGTGCCACGGAATCCACCCTCAGACTGTAATACCTGGCAAATGTGTTGGGTGAAGTCCAACCTGCTGCTCGATATAGTCCCATTCCACAAAGGCCTACGAGGGAGCCCCGCCTCTAGTGGAGTGGACTCTCAAATTAAGGGGCATGGGATACGGCTCACTGTATAGGCAAGGCTGATGGCTTCCGCTAACATATTGAACCAGCCTCTGCTTGAAGATAGCCTTTCCCTTCTGCTAGCCTCCAAAATGAAGAGACTGACTCGGAACCCGACAATTGAGCCAGATCTGAAGTGGTCTCATGTAGAGTCGCCATATGCCCCAGGAACCTCTGAAATCCCCCCTGAAGGCCTTTTGCACTATTCCAAACATTTTTTTGTTCCATTTAGCTAGCTCTGTGCCACATAACTTTGAATAAAACATTCACATGAAGTACAGATATTGTACTTCCAATGGTCTTCTCACCACAAGATGGCAGCGATTTTGGGTCTGTAAAATGAAACTGAAAAGTGATTTGCACATTTTCTCATATTTTAATGTGAATTATATTGCAAATAATTGCAATAATTTCATCTTGTGTAACAAGGAGTTGTGCAATAAAGTGCCCTGAGGGTGGTTTTATTCACATAGAAGTGACAGTGCTCTTCGGTGGTGGTGAGTTCCTCGTGCTCATTCCCCTTTGGTGGCTGTGCTCTGATCCTGTGTAGCAGTGAAGTGAAGGAGTGTTCAGGAAGTGTGCCCCTTGGTCTCAGCTGCGATGAGAGAGAGAGAGAGAGAGAGAGAGAGAGAGGGCACCCGTCACACTTGTTATGTGTCATAACTCTTCGTTTACAACCAAAATATCAAAACTAACAATTTTTGAAAAATACACATTAGATTTGGAATGAAAATTATACAATAGCTGGGTCACATTATTCCTACTTCCTACTTCATTCAAAACATATGCTGTGACTGGCACACGCAGAGGTGCATGCAGAGACTTCTAAGAGTTAGCGTAATTCCTTTGAAATTTCATATAGAAGGTCAAATGCACATAGTATTTCCTTAGGTAACCAGTTTGCATTTCCTTCTTTTTTAGTGCAGTGATTTGTGCAGAAGTTATCTGTTCACGACTCCTGAGTTATGAAGTGAGAGGGGAGAGAGGGCTTGAGATGAGATGTTAAAATCTGTGTAATCTCAGCCCTGCAGCCTTGTGAGCCCTGACAAGCATGAATGAGATGAAAGCTTGAGTCTCAGAGAAGGAGTGGAGGAAAGCTTTAGATGAGGGAGTCTCTCCTCATTCAAGCTCATTCATATTGCACTTCACTGTATCCTCAATGACTCTCAAAGACATGGATCAACTTGCCAGAGAAAATGGTAGTTCTGTAGCAGATCATTTCCATTTGAGAGCTGCTTTCAATCCTAAAAGCTTAAACAAAATATTTTTTAACTTTGAATTTACCAGCTTTCAGGTCCAAAAAAGACTTTGCTTCTCATTCTTGATGGCATCAATCTGATGAGGCTCAGGAATGAGTTGGTAGCATCTTAGCCGATGTTGACAGTTCTCTGGGTGTAGTAAATCTCCTGGAGGGAGTAATGTGGCGGTCACACCCTTCCTGAACAATGTGTAACACAAAACACCGTCATTTAAAAAGTAATTCATTCACTATAAAAATTTATCTAAACTATAACAGGATACTCTCTAAAGCAATATTGACATCCTAAAATCCACATTGAGTGATCAAAAAGCTCATAGACCTAACCTTGCCAATGTTGAGGCTCAAGATGCATCACGTGACTCGACATCATAGGTCAAAGGTCCTCCCAGGTCCTCCGCTTTCTATTGGAGCAGAATCCGGAATCCCAATGCCTAGAGGGGAGCTTCCAATATCGCTGATTGTTTTTTGGTAGTTGTTTTGACGCACAAAATCACATATCTTAATATTTCCCGCTGTATCATACAAATAAATAGTTAAAAAAAATCATACATCGTGATTTCTGGATTTTTCTTTTTAGATCATGTCTCACAGTGGACGTGCACCTACGCTGAAACTTTCAGACCCCTCCATGATTTTTAAGTCCACTATATATTACTGAAGTGCCTTAGGGTGTAAAAATAACCTGCTCAAATCAGATTACTGTAATATTAACTAGTTTCAGGAGTTTCTTCCATCATTTATTAAGGCACGGGCGTCTCAATAAACACTGCTGTTGAACCGACACTGAACTGCATTCGAGATAAGTAGATGTCACCAAGTGCCAATCAAAACAATTCAAAACAGCACTCGCTGTACCCTGATTAGTGGTTTTTATCCACTCATAAATAAAAAAGGAACTGCTAATTTTGCAAAATGTAGTTGAGTAAAAAGTACGATATTTGTTTCCTTTCATAGACTGGCGACCTTTTCAGGGTGTACCCCCGCCTCTCGCCCGATGATCCCCTGCACCTGCAGAGCTCCGTGATCCCGAAAGGGAATAAGCGGGAAAGAAAATGGCTGAACGAATGGTAAGATATTTGACTTTAAAATGCAGTGAAGTTAAAGTAAAAAAGTCTTTCCAATTTAAAATATTTGAGTGAAGTACAGCTAATTGAAAAAGCTACTTAAGTACAGTAGCGGCTTATATTTACTTTGTTACCGCCCACCACTTGAAAACACATTGTGCAATTTGTGAATGCAGACACCCAAAATACAATGAAGAATCAAATACATTGTTGGATTAGTGAATGCCAACTCAACACATATTGAGAGGAGTGGAAAACGCTAAAATGAAATGCAGCTTGAGTCGATGTGGCAGGAAGTCAAAGGTCCCATCGAACAGTGACAAACAGCAATTTTTGGAAGCATCTCTGGAAAATACACCCTTTGGTAAAGTTAAAAGCAGCGGTGCCAGCCAAGAAGAGCTCAACTAAGCCATCGCACAATATCTTGATAACATGCTGCCGTCCCGACTGTGAAGTCTCCTGCATTTAACAAACATGTTATATTTCACAACACTTGGTTTTGTGAAAATGGGTAGCGTGTTATTTTTTGGGGGAAAATGCTGAGTTTTTTTTAACAAATATTCTGAATTATTATTTAGGTTGTTTTCAGTTTCTGCTGTTCTGAATTAAATGCATTAGCATAATTTACCCTTCTGCCAGTTTCTATTGACCATAATGCTTACTGTAAAGTAATAATAAATGAGAAAACATAACTAATCATTTTTATATGCAATATTTTCCATGCAGAAGTTGAATTAAGCAATAAGAGTTTTAATGGGGGCATCAAAACATGGTATTTAACTGATTACTTTTTCTCTGGTTTTGTTGTATCAGTTGTTTTTCTTCCGTTTTGTGTCAAGGCAACAGATTTTTTATTAAAGGGCTAATCACTCCCTTTAATGAATAATGCAATGAAAAAAACTTAAATTAGAAATCACCTATCTTTGTTTCGATAGATAGTATAGCTAAAGATAAATGATGCACCACAGACCCTCAGAATAAGCACCTTTAAATCGGAGGCCATGGTTCTTAGTCTGAAAAAGGTGCAATGCTCCCTTCAAGTGGTGAAGTGGTCCTGCCCCAAGTTGAAGAGTTCAAGTATCTTGGGGTCCTGTTCAGGAATAAAGAGACAATGGAACGAGAGATTGACAGATGGATTGGTGTAGACGCTGCAGTAATGCGGTCGATGTGGTGAAGAAGGAGGTGAGCTGCAAAGCTTGCAATTTAATGGTCGATCTAATTTCTTACCCTTACCTGTGGCCATGAGCACTGGGTCATTTTTAAAAAAATTGAGACCCCAAGGCGGCTAAAATGAGTTTCCTCCACAGGGTTGCTCAGTCTCCCGGGAGGAACTCGGAGTAGAGCCGCTGCTCCTCTACATCAGGAGAAGCCAGCTGAGGTGGCTTGGGCATCTGTTTTGGATGGCTCCTAGATGGCTCCCTAGGGAGGTGTTCCGGGCAGGTTTCTCTGGGAAGAGGCCCCAGGGAAAGCCTAGGACACGCTGGAGAGACTATGTCTCCCGGCTGGCCTGGGAATGCCTTGGTGTTCCCCCCTGGATGAACGAGGATGTGTCTAGGCGGCCATGTGGTATAGTGGACAGTCTGCAGGACACATATGTGCGGTTGCGCAGGGTCTTGCAGGTTGAAATAGCTAACATGTCTTTTCCAAACCTTCCCTCTCTCTCTCCACCTGTGTCACAGTCCTACCATTGTATCATTTCATCTTTGATTTCTCTCCTATCCCCCCTACCCTTTGTGTTCCCTTCTCATTATTGATGTACCCTGGTGGGTGTTGGTGTTGCTATTTAAATCCCTGTTTTCTATCAATTGTGATTAGTTAATCTTTTACGATCTCAAAGACAGTTAAAAGCGCAAATGTCTTTAATAAGTCTTGGAAACAAAAAAAAATACTGCCTTTAGTACTCAGGAAAAAGGTTTAAAAAGGTAATCCACACAGAAAAGTCTTTTATCCAAGCAGGAACTTGTCTCCACAGAGTTAGGGTTAGGCTGATAAAATCCAGTCCAATGTTACAGGAGAGATTCTGAAGTGCAGGAATCCCCATGGCACAAAAAGTGGTAGAGACTGTCCATCCAAAAACACTGAGAATGAGATACTGACAATTACTAGAAAACAGGGGTTTAAGTACAACACAAACAAGCAGCAGGTGACATCAATAATGAGAACGGAACACAAAGGGGAGAGGGATAGGAGAGACACCAAGGCTGAAATGATACAATGGTAGGATTCTCTTTTTATTATCACACAGGCCTATCTGTTCCAAATAAAGGCAATATGGTCAAACAAAATCACATTTAAAAAATATATATAAGATTAACTTGGGGAGGTGGCAGAGCACATACTGTAGAATCCATGAACACTATAAAGTGTCTGGCTTTTGTTTTAAAAGTAAAGAAACCCATGTAATGTAAAATCTCACTTTGTCTACTGCTGAGACGGAAGAGCTAGAGAAAGTGCTAGACTCGGGTGCCATCATGCCCTTATTCTCTTCAGTGGGCACAGGTCTTTCTTTGTAAAAAAGGAGGATTACCGAGAGTTCAATAAGATAACTTAAGAATTGTTTCCATGGCTGTTACTTTTGATTTGCTGTAGGGGAAGATTGTATTCATTAAATTGACTTCTGCGATGCTTACCATCTGGTGCGTATCCGAGAGAGAGGAGTGCAAAATGGCTTTAAGTACCAGGTTTTTCTATTCAAACTGGTCAATGATCCAGCTGTTTTTAGGACATCCGTTAGGACATTACAATGAGGTAATGTGTGAAAAACATCCTCCTAAAGATAAGACTCCAGATGTTCGCGAAACTTTTGACTTTTGAGTATAATTTTGTATCAACAAACACAGAGGGCTATCCGAGCACATTGTGACACATAAAGTGGGGTGGATGGAGAGAAAGCAAGTCACATTAGTTACAAAGACAATAAGAATAAGCTGATGTTTGATCAATATCTTTGTATTAATGTCCAGTAATACAGTAATATTCAACGGTCTGGCTTTTGATTATCCCGCGTACTAATATAAGCATACTACAGTTAAAATTAATAGTCAAGAACTGATATTTTTCAATTAATTATATATAATTATGTATATTTACTAGGGCTGCGTAGAAATTTTAGATTCTCTGATTTTAATCGATCTTCAACAATATCAATTCTGGAAATCCCCTTTTTAGGGTCACGAGGGCTGCATTGCGCTTTAATGTGCACTGCTTGATGGAGTGCAGCTGGCAAGCACGCGCAGACAGATGATTAGCCCCACCACCTCCATATATATATATATATATATACAGTGGTGTGAAAATCTATTTTCCCCCTTCCCGACGTTTTATTCTTTTGCACGTTTGTCACACAAAATGTTTCTGATCATCGAACACATTTTAATATTAGTCAAAGATAACACAAGTAAACCAAAATGCAGTTTTTAAATGAATGTTTTTATTATTTAGTGAGAAAAAAAATCCAAAACCACATAGCCCTGTGTGAAAAAGTAATTGCCCTAATAACTGGTTGGGTCACCCTTAGCAGCAATAACTGTAATCAAACGTTTGGGATAACTTGCAACAAGTCTTTTACAGCGCTCTGGAGGAATTTTGGCCCACTCATCTTTGCAGAATTGTTGTAATTCAGCTTTATTTGAGGGTTTTCTAGCATGAACCGCCTTCTTAATGTCATGCCACAGCATCTCAATGGGATTCAGGTCAGGACTTTGACTAGGCCACTCCAAAGTCTTCACCACTGGTGTTTTTCGTATCTTGGAATTTTTTTGGATCCTGAAGCAAAGTTTTTTCGAGAGACCATTCGTAATTTGCCCTACACATATTACAATCACACGGACATTTAAATGATCACAAAAAGACTTTAGTCAGAGAAAAAAAAACAGTAGTTAGTAAAGAAAAAGAAAGTGAAAAGGTTATATATTCAGGCCAGTGGTCTATGAAAAGAAATTGTTATAACGTTCACTCTGTTCTTTGAGTTTGGAGGGAGAGAGTGTGCTGATCTCAATGTTTTCAGACCAAAGTTCTGAATCATACATAATCTGTTTTATTCAAAGAGCGGCATAGGTTAAATACTTCAAGGCCCTCCTGCTTTATCCAAACAGGTTCAAACATGGTCAAGGACAACACTGTACAGAGAATCAGAAGACGTTAAATACTCTCACTGTACCAGAGTACTAAAAAGCAATAGATTGTATTAATAAAATCAGTACAGAATTGTGTCGGATCACTTCATGAAATTTTCTATGGCCCAGAGGTCAATACTCCACAGGATCATCATACACCATGCAGATGGCCCAGAACTCTCACTTGTGCGATCTCCATCATCGTCTTGATCCCAGAGTTGAGCCCCCTCTGTTTGCAGAGGTTGTGTGTCCTAGCTGGTGTGCCATCGCTTCGTGCCTGGTGGTTTATGTTCACCATGATTCAAAGTTTCGTGCAACAACCTGCCTTGATCAAAACCAACGGGAGCTCACACTTTGAGTCGTGCCAACCAAAGAGTTTTGGATTGCCGGATCAGATTCATTTTTTAGAAAGAGAATGACCAAATGAATCTGGCTCTTCTGATGAAGTAGGACGTAAAAGAGCTGCTCGGCGGTGCTCATCCCACATTTTGCATTTTGGCCACACAGGAAACAGGAAAGAAATAGCCACAAATCCTGTCTTTTCTTTACATCTCCCTGTGATCAGCCAACTGATTTTTTATACTTCTGTTGTTTTTTGATTTCTTCTCTGTCATCAGCTTCTGCTATCCTGTTTCCCTGTGTGGCGCGGAGTGCATATGTTTCATGCCAAGATCATGCCATCTTAAGGCAGGGAGCGTTATTGCATCAATATTAACTCAAACAAGAAGAAGAGCACCTTGCTGAGCAGCTATCCGAAGATTTGTGCAAATCTCGATGTGGATTGTTATGTAGAGGCTTTAAGTGTCTCCGTATTCAGTCCTGAATGGGTTCTTTTACTGTGCTATTTTTCCTTGACCTGCTATCACTACATTATTTTCCCAATTATTTTTCTACAGTAATTTGCAAAGCTGTTATTCCTGTCCAATTAAATCATGCAAGGAAAAATTTGTATGGCTGCTTCAAAAAATGTTTTTAAAGTGATGTGACCAATTTCTTATTTTGATGAATACAACTTTTTAATGAAACAGTTACACCAAAACATCTTGTATATATATTTGAAAATTATTAAATCCACTTTTCTGACATTCCTGACATCTTCTAGTATTGTTCCCTCATCAAAAACATGCCTCAAGTTTTATTCAGAATATTTCATGTATGTTTCTGTAATCCTGCATTCTTTTTGTGAGCTGAAAATGGACTGATGTTCCTTGCATGCCCATAGTTCTTACCTCTGCCCACTGACCAATCAGATTAATTGTTAGAACAGCTAATCTCTATGCAGATTGGATAAGCTGTCTGACCTGGAAGTGAGAGCAGCACACCCGTGCTGAAGAACAGGGCAGAGAAAGTGAGTTTTCTGTCAATTTCAATCTTAATAGGCAGTAGGGTTGGGTGATGTCAAGCGATATGTGGATCACAATGGACAATGACATCGTCCCAAACACCAACTTAGAAATGTTAACAGAACCAACATTACAGAGATCGGTGCTGCCTAATAAATGGTGACGCAGCAAACGTTTATGCAAACCAACCAGCATTGTACTAAACACCTGAAATCGCTAAATAATGTCAATGAAACACCCATAGAAACAATGCACATTCCCAATTTCAAATTGCTACAATATTTGAATGAAATAGGTCTAAACTTACTGCATTAGCATACACAGGCGCTGAACTGCATGAAGCGTGTTGTTTTTTCTACACGTTTACTGTGGATTCATTTGCTTGTGAACAGATGAGACTTACACAGAACTCTTCGATGCACTCCGGATTTTATTTATGTGCCTTTCCAGCCCGGGTGGCACAACAACTCTTGATTCTCATTTGAACATTTTCATGTCATTCTATTTGATTTGCGACTGGCGGCCATTACGTACTACACTACACACACCATGATTGTAATATGGAGTAATATACGAGGTGGTTCAAATACATTTTTATGATTATAGAATAGAGAATAGAATAGCCTTTATTTGTCACATACACTGTTACATGTAGCAAGATGAGACCCCTCTGGCCACAGACTTAACAGGGTGGGGACAAGCCAGTGTTGAGAGGTAGTATTTTAGAGAGAAACAGAGAAAATGGATATACATTTGGTAAAGTAGCTCAAAAAAAGAGCCTTTTCCGCAATGTCCTTCAAAAAAGGACACTGTGGAGTAGGTTAAAAAAAGCCATTGCAATCAAGCACATAGACAAATACAGGAAGAGAACCAGATGGCGCTGTACTCATGGCTCATCAGATTACAGCGGTGGAGAAAAAGCAGGCGGAGATAAGTGGATGCGGGGGAGGGTGCTGAGAGACTCTCCTTATCAGGCACTCAGGGGGGGGGGGATGTGTTTAGACTCCTCTTCGTGGCCTTCAAGGCCAGAGGAGAAAAGGGAAGCCAGATGGTACAGAAGTTAATTTAGGTCAAAAGTCAAAAAGGTCAAAAAAAACTTTGTGTCCATCCCCGGTCTCCAGATTATCCAAATTCCGTTTAATTTCTGCCAGCCTTTCCATGATGAAATCCAGTTTGCGGTCACAGACCGTTACATGAGTCCCGACAGTTTTAAGTCCAGTCAACATTCCATTCCAGTCGGTCAGCTTAGTGGGGCTTTGAGCACTGACCGCTTTTGATAATCGCCAATGATAGCTCTACATATTCCAATCAGCAGAATCCCAGTTATCACAGTTCCAGTTATGTAGACATCCTCCAGGGACAGAGCAGCCAGGCACATGATCCGCCACTTCGCCCAGGACTCCATCGTGTAGCCAGCAGCGTAAGTTACAGCAGGACAGGTGGGTTCCCCCGAACCCACGCTCCTCGTCGAGAAAAGGGTGTCAATTGCATTCGGAGACCAGTTGATCAGATCCATAGTTCCTTTTATTTGGAGAGCAGGATAGTGAGAGTCTCTGCAGACGGACAAAAGACAAGAAGCCCAGCTGGGATGATAAGAGATAAGGGAGAGAGAACAGCGCCTCTATCTCCGCCGACTGCTGAAGAGAGAAATTATGAATTTAGAAAGTTACTAACGGTGCGGTGCTAGTGAAGAGGGCTCAAATATTTATTAAAAATGCTTTAAAATGCCATAATATGGCCCCTTTAAAAACATTCCATTTCAAAATAGGATGTGCTTATTGGTGCATAGATTTACCTACAGAGTTTAAATACTCACTAATCTTGAGTACTTTTGGAACGGTAATTTTTACTCATACTGTCATAAGCATTTAAAGCAGACACTTTTACCAATGAGTGAATATAATCACTTATAAACAAATATTCTTTTGTCTGAATAAGTCTCCTGCTCTCCCAAGGCTATTCATTAGGCATTCAATCAGATGTAGCAGTGAATCTTTTTTTTTTTTTTTTTCACTTACATTCCCGGCTCTTTGCTTTTATCCATAGGAATTCATACCACTACATAGCGCAGTTAAAATATCAGAAAAGGCATGACCAAAAACCCTTCACAAATAAAACCATGTGGTGAGAAAAAAGCTATTACAAAACAGTAAATGTCTACTTTAAAAGATTCATGGAACCATTTTTTTTCCAATTTAAACGCTCTTTGTGCAAGAAAAGGCAACCTTGTGATGACCTTATGAAAAGGTGCTACTTTTTCCCATCTTTGAACTTTAATTAGCTAAAGAGAGAAGCATAGGACCTGGCACATTTAATTCCGATTACTGGAGATAATTCATGTGGTGTCCGCTGTAAATCACATTAGCTCCTTCCTGTATATGTCAAAATGGCAGGAGAGGTTCATTGGAATGAAATTTCAAAGCTTCCCTTTACTAGGCAAATTTGATTTGTGCTTTGCTAGTGTTGAAGCTCATTAGATTAGAGATGAATTAAGGCATTGCAAACTTATCCGGAGGAGAAAATAGGGAATTGCTCAAAGGGTTGCAATTTATGCAGGATTTATCAAATGTAGACCCCATGGTTCGTCCCTATCCATTTTTTTTTGTCTCTCAGTGAATCTCTCTATTCCTAGACTATACATTGCATGCCTTTATTAACAATATGGAAACAGTACTTGCTACATTTTAAAAGTGAAGCAGTCTTGGTCTCACATTGACTGCATCTGTAAAATCAAAAGTAATGGTCAACTCGTAGTTTTTTGGAAGACTAAAATCCAGAATACCATTGTGCTTTCTAATGTCTATATTTAGAAAAAAAAACATGCATGATTAAGAGGATGAGTTTGTAAATAGATATGATTGTTCTCCTTAAATTCACTATCACCAACCTTGGGATCCAATGTTGGATAATAATAAACGTTGGTGATAATAATACAGTGGTACCCCAAGATACGAATGCTTCAAGTTCCGAAATGTTCGAGATATGAAAGGTCTCGCCAAAATTTTTTTGCTTCGATATATGAAAAAAAAATCGAGATACAAGCAACCACAAACAGTTCTGTTCTATTATCAGCTGTTCTATTATCAGCTTGTTATCAGCAGGATGTTGTCCTGCGCTTTTGGGTCCTGGCGCTCCATTCTCCCATTACAGAAAGTGCAAAAAAGGGGCTGATACGCTTTAAAACACTTTAAATCAAGCAAAACATTATGTATAGATTACCACTAATGTTCTATAACAAATGTTAGTTAAGGTGTCGTAAAAGAAATAACGTTTATAATGTGGAAAGTGCTGTTCTGTAGGGCAAGTTTAAGAAAATCAGTGACGCGTTCTAAGAAGGGCTCTCTCCAGTATCCTCGGTACTGTCTCCGCTTGAGCTTGAAACCGTGTTTGTGTTCGTTATTCGTGAAATATCTCGAGAAAGTTAACTTTCATACGTGGTGCCGTAATGTTTTCTGCCATCCGTTCCACCTCCTCCGACACATTGCTTCACTCGCAAGGTAAGGTTTCACATTTGTGTACATATTACGTATTTTGCTTGTGTTTTATTCTGTTTTATTATCATTTATTACATTAACAATGTGTAGATTTAAGAATTGAAGAAACGTTACTTGATTTGTCTCTGGTTTTCCTTTTTTTAATCTACTTATACTATTGTTTCTGAGAGCCGCTATACGGATTAGGCGTTTTACATGTAAAACTTGCTTCGAGATACGAAAGCCACCCTGGAACGGATTAATCTTGTATCTCAGGGTACCACTGTATAAACACTCTTGTGACATTTTCTTTGTTTAAAATTAAGCAGCTTAAAATAAACTGCTTGTTATTAAGGCTTTTAAGAGATAGATCCCACAATTTATCAACTATATTCCTATAGGGGTCATAGGTAGGGTTTTCTGATCCTGAAAGTCCTGATTCAAAGCAATTGAATAAATATTGATATCATACAATCTGTCATATGCAGTTAACATTTAAAATCTTGGTTGAACTCAGATACCAAATCAAATTTTATTTATAAAGAGCCACACCACAACAACAAGGTTGACAGGGTGCTGAGTAATAATAATACTCAGTTAAAACCTAAAGCTCATGTACACCACCAACACCAAATTGAGTCTCCATTCCTACCCTTCCTCAAATGCTAGATTAAAAAGATGTTTTTAATTTTCCTTTAAAGGACACCAGCCCAATTACGGAGCTAAGGGACAATGGCAGTGAATTTTAAACACAAAACGCACAGCCACCCCAACGTTTATAATTTATGTGAGGCACAGTAAGGAGCAGACGATACGCTGACCTTAACGTTCTAGTGGGGGTGTACATTACCAGTAGGTCAGTAGAGGCAGGTGCCAACCTCTGCAGTGATTTAAAAACAAAGGTTCTGTTCTGCAGCGTTCTGAACAGCCTGGCACTACAGGATTTATTAATGCCAGAATATAAGGCATTACAATAGTCTAGCCGTGAACAGACACTGGCATGGATTACCCGCTTAAGGTCTAAACTTTCTTAAAAGTCGTACCCCGAGAAAGAGGCTCTCACAAAATTGGTTATCTGATCAGTTTGCTATCAAAAAGGACTCCCAGATTATGGACAATAGATTTTCAGGGAAAGGAATGAACTTCTTGTGAGCAGTACCGCTCCCAAACACTATAAACTCAGACTTATCAGCATTAAGGTGTAAGACGTTTTCAGTGATCCAGGCCTTTAGTTCCTGCACACACATTAGGAGCTTAGAGAAATAACCTGGGTCACAGGCCGGACTCTCTAACCCACTTATATAATGGCAGATCATCTGCATAAATGTGATAGGAGATCTGGGGTCTCGTTTATTAAAGAGTGCATAGAATCCTGACTAAAATTTGTGTGTGCAATGAAAATATCTGACCAAATCTGATTTTTAAGAATTTCCTACGCACACCTGCTAGAAATATTCCTTTTAACAACCACAGATGGGACTTTTCAAAAAAGAAAAAAAGTAATGCCAACAGTACCATCTTGTAACTTTTAGGCACAAGGGTCTTTATACATTTAGCAATCACAATTACTCTTAACACCTTGTCAACTTAACATTGTTAGTATTGCCTTATCTCACCAAAATTTTTTAAATGTAATTTTTAAGATTGGTTTGATATACCTCTCAACAGGGGTGTCCCTTTTCGCTACAAGTAACAGTGTATGTGACAAATAAAGGTGATTGACTTTATAAGGTGTGATATAAAAGTAATAAAGTATATTAGTCACACATTTTTTAACAGTTAAAAGTGGAATTGTTGACTATTCCACTAGATGTCACTTAGGCTCAGAAGTTAACATACGCACAGTAATATTCTAGGTAAGGTTGAGCAAACTTTAGTTGTGTTTTTTATAAATCTGAAACATTGCTAAAAAAAATGACTTTTTGGTCCAGTTTTGTATGTATGCAACCTTTATAAATGGGGCCCCAGGTGTTTTTTGAGAATCTCTGCAATAGGAATAATTTAAAATGCAAATAAAATAGGACCAAAAAGTGAACCTTGCTGTACCCCACAATTCACATGAACTACAGAAGACATGCAGTTATCACACTAAACCGAATAACTACTGTGTTGAAAACTTCTTTGCGATCCGTTAACAGTAACACCTTCACTGTCGAGAGACATCTGTATGTAGTTATGCACTAATAAAACCGTAAGATCTGCCTTAGAAGCAAATATGGATTTGAAGAATTCGGACGGAATGGTATCCAGAGGGCAATACAAAGCTCTAGTCCGCTCTACTAATCTGGAGCATTCATTAACAGACAATAAAGATATGGATCAAGACCATATTTCTAGAGTTACAGATCGATAATCATCTTCAGGATCAGAAAATGTTCACTTTCATGAAGAAGATCTTGGAGAAGATAATCAGTATAACATTTATTAACTCCTGAAAAAAAGGTCTTGAATTAAAAGGTTTAAATAGAGGCCAAAATTAAATTAAAGATCACAACATCTCATAACAGTATAATGAGCCATGTCATGAGCTTACAAACACAACACAACAATCATTAAAACTTTAATGGGGTTTAAACAAAAAAATACCAAGTTCTCAACTAATGTCTTTCACATTAAATTCCTAAAAGTTACCAAAAATCACGTACAAAAGTGGGTCGTAAAAGGTCGTAAAATTTGCTAAGTTGAGACCACAAAGTATAGAGACCAAACAGGACGCTGTGCTGCTTTCCAAATTAAGGTTTCATCAAAATAGTTCTAATGATGGATTAGTAAATATATCTATTTCTTAATGAAAATAATATTTTTGAATCTGTGAATTCAGCCCTAACCATGAACTGTGAAATATACAAGTAAAATGGTTCAGCTTATTTTAAAAATGTCTTTTAATCAAACCCCACCTCCTGGAGCTTGACTACTCCAGCAAAAACACTGCAGACAATGCTTGGACTCTGCATTTAAAGATGGACATGCCAATTATCAAGGGTGTGCAATTTATTATGTGTTTCTGGAGGTAGTATCATAGATCTAACAACTGAGGAGGTGCATGGAGGATTCTTCTTGGGGTAATCGTCTAAGGTGATTTTGATTGCTGGCTGTTTCTCTTTCATACTGTAAAGCCTTCCATCTAAAATGTGGAAACTAACTTCATTTATTGGCCTGCGAGGTGGACAATATACAGCATCGTTTTAAATACATGCAGCTATTTTGAATTTCAACTACCCTCAAAACTGAGATCTCCATAACTAAAAAAAATGACCAGAATGCATCTTCATACAAACAGACTGTTTCCACTTTAGACAAATCAGCGTAATAAATGTCCATGGCTGCATCTTTGCATGTTTCCTGGAATCTTGCAAAGGGTTGTCAAATATTGTTCTACATAAAAGCTCTAAAAAATTCTTGTTTATTGGTACGATCTCCACAAGATCATAATTGTTTTTGATTGAGTCTTTGCTTTTTTGTCTATACATGCTGTGTAAAATGAACTATGCTCCATACATAGCTCATTTTATGGTAAACACACTAGATAGGAGTGAAATAGTGCCCGTATTTTGATTTAGGTATTTGATTTTGGGTTTTCTTTTGTTGTAGTTTAGGTAAGTGGTTGGAGTACTGTTAGGGAGCTTTTATTACTTTTGCCGCTATTTCGCTTTTTTTCTCTCTCTCTCTTTTTGCTTTTTCCTACTCCCAGAGTCCTGGGGAATTAAATTGCTCAAATTATCTTAATTAATCAATTTGCTCTCTATTGAAATTTTTTGTTGTGACCTCTGGCTATTGTCATTTTGGTGTGGTAAAATAAATTTCTTGGTCCCATTCTGTTTCTTTCTTTTTGTTCTAAACTGACCATACTTCAATGGATGGAGCATTAGGGGCGTAACATTTATGATCCTTCCCCTTACAAAGTGAGGTAAGATTTTCAGCCCTAGTTTGTCTTGTATAACTTGGCAAAAATAGTTAGGGATCCCTACTCTAGAGATTGATCGGAAAGTGTTATTGAACTTATCTATACTTTAGTTTGAACCATGTTTTGTTGTAAATACTGAGAGGTACATTTGTATATTCTGTACAATCTGGGTTTCAGATTCTCCTAGTGGTCACTTTGATTTAAAAAGAAGGCTTTAATCCATTGTAACGTCTATAGCTACTGCAATAATCCAGGACTTGAATGTAGCATACAACCATTTTCTTGTTTTTCTTTGAATCATTGTAATATTTGCATTTCAGGAGAGGTTGAATAAAATCACAAGTACGAATATACACCAGTGGTGGAATCTGGAGTTTGATAAAGGGGTAGGTCATTGTAGATTTGAAAACTGCAAAATTCTGCAGTGAATAACTAACTAAAGTAGATTTGGATTGAGGCAGTGGCTGACCACATCAGTGCAATAGCATAAAATCACAATAGAAAAGGGTCAATAGAGTTTCTCTGGATGGATTACCACCACCCACACTGTATGTCGTCGTACACAACAGACAGGAGACAGGCAGAGTATCAACAAAATGCAGGTACAGGCACAGCGGTAGATGTTACGATGGAAGATGCTGTGTTAGGGATCTTGTGTTGTCTGAAGTAAGCGCCGATCTTACTAGGTTGTTTCCGGGGGCTGTAGTGTCACTCGATGAAGCTGGTGTGCTTCCAGAGCAGAGTAGCACATGATGGTCGAGTATCCAAGGTAAGCATGCACTACTAGGCATGAGCGAGGGAGCCCACCGGCTAGGAGGCGAACAGATGGTGCGCAATCTCCACCCCACGAGTTGAGCACAACAGTAACACTCATGGAGGAGCATTCTGGATCGGGCGAATAAGCGCAACACTGCTCAGTACTTGGAGGTAAGTAACTCACGAAACAGAAAGTGGAAAAAGTTAGCAAGGAAGTAACATGGGGGAAAGTTGTAGTCTTTTACAGGGTACTTAGGTGACAGTATTTGGATGATAACATAACGTCATTCAGATTCTTGTTAGGAAATATTTTTTTTTCTTTACTTTCACTCTTCGTCCATGCGCTGCTGATTTTCTTTATTCAGTTTCAAAAGCCTCTGTCTCAATTGAGATCAAGATGGAGGGCATTAGCAGGATTTCCATCCAACTATTCCTATGCGCAATAAAACCCTGGATGAAAATGCCAAGCTGCACATAAATTTTGCTAAAATAACTGAGTAGGATAAACTTTTTATCCACATAAAACTAAAAAAAAAAAAGTGTTGTCTTGGTCTCATTGGTGCCATTTTTGCGAATTTTTTTGAGATATTACAATTTTGAACATAAATGTTGAATGGTAGAAAATCGTTCTAATTTTTTTATTCTTTAGCAGAGGTGAACACTGCGCCTCCTAGCTTGAGGCCGGGCAGCCTCACTTCCTACAAACTGCTACGTAAGAAACGCGTTACACACATACAATTGTTAATTAAAACACAATACTGTACATAAAATACATCAGGTACACTATATCAATTCAGCTCATATAGTGCAAGTGGTTGAACACTTTTTTTAATAGTCACACAATGCAGGGATCTGGCAACAGAAGGAAGGCCAAGCAACAAGCGATTAAATAAAACTTTGAAAATGGCAAATTTAAATAAAAAATAATGATAATGTACTTTTACTGAATAAATATAATAATTTCATTTATTTTTTTCTTCCCATAATGACAAGTGAGGCTGCCTCCCCTTGACTGCATGTAACTGGATCAGCACTTCTCCTTCTTAACTGCTTCACTTTTGAGAGTTTGTGATGTGTCGTTCATGAACGATTTGTTCTTTTTGAATGAATCTTTAATGTGACTCTTTAGGAACGAATCATGTCAGAGAGGGATTCATTCAGTGGGGCATGCACAACATCCTTGAGGTATTTGAAAGTAGCCTGCTCATCGTTAATGACAAAAGGACCCTGAGGACTCTTCAGTTTCCGGCTCAAACTGGTTAACAGTACAGAGCGGTCATCAACTGAAAAGATTAGTTCTTTAACCGTATTGTTTCGTTCTGAATTACTTAATAATCTTTTCAGTTTCCGGCTCATACTACAATGGTTAACATTACGGAGCGGTCAGGAGACAAAAGAACAGGAAAAAAATGAACACTTGTAACATGCGTAACTTGTCAGATCAGAAGTGAGGTGAACCAGACTAAAGGTCCAGGCAGCCTTAATCTAAATATCTAAAACTATAATATAGTTTTGTATGTTTACGTATATAGTAGATGTGTTAAGGTAGTAACAGACATTTTATTGAATGAAATGACTCGCAAAAAAGATTCGTTCATTTTGCTGAATGAGACTCAAAGATCTGAATGGGTAAAATAAACCAAACTTCCCATCACTTTAGAGAGTAATTCAGCAGCAGAGAATCACTCAGGTCACTGAGATTCAGCAAGATTTCAGCAGTCACAGCTTTATCTTGACATTCTGATGCAGTTTAAAGGTAATGGAAGATTTACGATTTAAGATCTCAAAAAGTGTAACCATTTATTTTTTTTGAAGTTCAGGTTTCCTTGACTTTTGTTGATGAAGGAAAAATTGGCAGAACCTAAGCTCCGACTGGGAAAAAAGGAGCACAACAGTTTAAGGTCGTGGGATGATATTGTTGGGGGCTCAATGAGTCGTTTGCACAAGATCTTCTGTCGCACATCAATGGCCATCTTTGGAGGGGCATGAAACAAGCTCAGGGCTCGCAAAACCAAACAAGAAAGCAATTAAGTGTTATAGATTTAATAGTATAGATTTAAATTCGGGGAGTGGTTACGGTTTTTTTCAGTATACAGTTTTTGTCAACATGCACAGGTTGGACAATAAAAATGAAACAGCTAAATATAGAATGTGCCAGCGACTCTGGATGTTCGACACAAATATTCTCCACAAAGTTATTCCAAGATCCATTTCATATTTACATTCTTCACTCACCAACAGTTTTCTTCCATAGTGAGAATGCTGTATGCTCCTCACAGCAGACCATCCTCCCCATAAAACCGAAAATTGACATATAACACTTGACAGATGCTCATGTCTATGATCTAATCTCTGGGTATACATATGGAAAATTGGTGATCTACACTTCACAGGTATGGTAAATTCAATCTTACGTTAGAGGAGCACAGTCACTTGATAAATGTGCATTGTGATCGACATTAATGAAACAGATGCATTAGCCGTTTGATGTAGAAAAGAGAGTTGGGAAGTTTGCCAGAGGAGCCATTAAGAAAAATCATGGGTAATCTAATCGCCTAAAAACGATTGTCCTAAAACTGATCTCTGCTATCTCAGAAGCACTGACAATCTTCTTAGAAATGGGGCGACAGGAAGGATAATGTTTCTATTTGTTTTTCTCTAGAAAAGAATTCCATGATTTCCAAAAGGTTAACCCTATGTCACATCACAAATACTTTGTTTTTCTGTAGTCCACCGAGAAAAGCAGAAAGCTGCTCCATCTTTTCACCGAAATACTCAATATATGCATCTAAAAGTATATGACCCAGATAATAGAATGACCCAGGTGTATGTTTCTGGCCAGAACAGTGCGCAAGAATTTTCTTATCTCATGTATAATTTTAATATCACGAAAAAGTGATTCCCTTTTGGAGTCACGAGGGGCACGCATCAGATTAGAGGTAGGGGTACCCCCTGGACAGGTCACCAGTCCTCCACGGGGGAACAAACTGCTTTTTTTTTGACAGCAGCTCACTGATTAGTGTTGTGACGCTAATTAGAATGAACGATGGGAGCCGAGTCGCGTTTGGTCGGGTTGATTCTCTTCGGGGGGGAGGGGCGATAAATGTATACCACTATGAGTAGGTTGCTGGAACAGTGGCAACTAGTGATGGGGTTTATGGCTCTTTGGAGAGAGCCAGATCTTTGGGATCCGTTCACTTTAAAGAGCTGTTCAAAAACTGGCTCATATGGCTCATTTAAGAAACCAACCTGGGGTAAAAAATTTTATTCTGGAAATAATCACAGGAATGATGGGCTGAGATTTTTTTTTTTTTTTTTATCAATATTTGAGTTTAAATATTGGTCATTGCTTCATTTCACACATGTGGACAAGATTTTAAAGTCTGATATGGATTCTTTATAAATATTCCACTGCCATGTTACTGAGTTGACAGTGAGATCACTATTTACCCTTTGTATAAAATGTATGTGTGTGTAAATCTTGTTATTTAATGCAACACCTGAACACTTAGAAATACACAAAGAACAAAGCAGGCTTTAATAAAGTTTTTTTAAATGCTGTAATATCTAAATGCAGTACCCTCCTGTTATTTAACTGAATTTTACAGTATTATTTACAGCAATATATTGTTTTTATACAAGGAATACTTTAAAGCCTTTATTCTGCACGTGGTGGAGAGTTGATAGAGTGAACTATTAGATCGGAATTTTGTTCAAGTTTAACGTGGAAGCAATGTAGAAGCAAATGAAGAACAACATGTTCATCTTTATCGCCTCTAAGTCGGTTTACGATTGTTGCGGGTTAAATTTAGATTATTCATTTGATTGTTTCTCCGTATTGCTCCGTATCCATGGTGCAATGGCGCCCATTTGGTGCCTCACAGAATATACTAATGCTTACCCGGCGAAATTCAAAATTTCGTTATATAATGCTTTTGGAAGCTGGGATTGTCTTAATAAAGACGCTGACAATTGAGCTCTGGTTTACTGTCTTTATTTGTGGTTCACCCCTGCCATCAGATCAGATAATATTAGATAATGATTGTCTATAGTGTTATAATGATATGCGAGCAGTGTCCCACAATGCAGTGCATTTTACAGAATAATGCTGTATTTGGTGTTTCCCTGTCTGAAACAGAATACCGCTGTATATTTACAGACATTGTGAAAAAGGTACAGACTACCACTGTAAGAAAATTCCTGTAAATGTACAGTAAAGATTTGCAGTGCCACGCTGAAGGACATCGTGTCACGTCGCATTGCTGTAGGGATTTTTCATGTTTATACTTTTCAGCTGCAAACATTTCTAAAAATGTTAAATCATTTCCAAAATCCTAAATAATATTCACATTTTCTGATTTAAAAAAGCCACAGAAATAAACTGGAACCACTGAAATAAATCAACTTTTTTCATGATATTCTAATTATATGACGAGCACTGCATAAAAATGAAATGAAAACACTAAAAGGAAATGAGAACATACAAAGGGGGAATACTTGAGGATCCAGGTAAATATCAGCATTAAAAGCATTGAATAAAGTATGCGAAGGAAGAGAGAGAGAGAGCCAGATGCAGGAGAAGACTCCTGAACGTAAAATCAAAGAGTGAAGACGTGCGATTTCTGGACATCTGGATTTCAGCGAATGAACAGTTTGGCAGACAATAAGAGCCTTTAAATACATGAAGGGAGAGCTGGGTAATGAGAGCGTGTCAGGGAGATGTGGGTCAGACGCAGACAATCCAGAGTAAACAAAAGGAGCTGATGCACACAAAAAAAAACAGGGGAGAACTGGCAGAGCTTTTGTGAGTGGTTTGATGTCTGCCTGATTTTAGTGAGTGCATTTATTTTTATATTGGTGAAACTTTTTCATTTATTTCTGCATGTTACAGTTATTTGCTGAACAGCCTTTTTCTGCAGGCGCTTTGTTTTTATGACCTTTAAAAGGTCTGCATTGCAAAACTACTGTTTGGCTGCTGTCAATGCAGTTCTGCACTGCATTTGTTTCATTTTGTCAGGCACAGAAGAAAGGAGACAATAAAACTGGAGAGAAACTGGATAATTGGCTCGGATGAAAATGTTTTCCGTGATCTAATTTGTTTCACTGTGAGAGAAATGCCCCTAGGCAACTATCCCTGCTTTTAGATGATTAGCACATATTTTTCTTTCAATCTCATTTGTGGCTTTTCTATGTGTTACATATGAGAAATAGTTCAGCAAAAATGCATTTGTGTATAACAATACAATCTTCATCTGACCAGTTTTGAATTAATCTACTTTAAAAAAAAAACATTATTGTCAAAATGCTTTCGGCTATCATGGCCTCAGCACCTTACCTTGGTATACTTTGAAAACCATTTCCAATTATTATTTTTTTGGGGAAACCGGAGTACCCTGAGGAAACCCACTGAAGAACGAAGAGAACATGCAAACTCTTTCTAGGAAGGCCACAGTTCTACCCATTGCGCCACCGTGCCGCCCTTAGAGGATGCAATAATGCTATTGTAAAATATTCATAAATCTAGGATTCTGACACTAATTAATACTATAATGCTGTAAAGAGTTTTTGAAGGCATCCATTAGAGAAAATGAGAAAACGTCCTGTGGTTAATAAATTGTTTCTGAACAGATATGAACAGACTGAGTATGAAACACGTGTAATATAACACAAGTATTTGATACGTGTAATATAAACCATGTGTAATATAACACTGTTTTTATAAACATGATGAAAAATACATATTTGACACAGTTCAAAGCTTGAAAATTTTAGGGTAAATCTGCCAAACCAGACAAACTCCAAACCACGCAGATAAACTCAAACGAGTGAATATTAGACAATAAACCAGGTGTGAACAAAACATTGTGCAGATCTCCTTCAAAAGTGTGAACACGACAGAGTAAGAATATCCCAGAAGCATTGCATCTTTTTAAGGTGGACCGGTAAGTGTCGACGAGAAGCTGTATTTTTACATAGCTCCTTAATGTAAAATATTCTTAAATATACTTTCCTTTTTTTATTAAATTTATTTTTAATTCACTATTAATGTATAACATTTTTCTTGTGAGCAAATGTGTCTTTGTGCTATACTGCATCTATGATTCATCTGTATTTTAATTATTCATGAGCCTGACCTCTATTATCCAATTAGAACAGGCTGTGTTTTATTTATCAATGACGCTTAACTCTTTACACATCCTGTAAAACCGCGCTTTATTTTTCGTGTTCAGATTGGTTTGCAAGTGTTTGCTTCCGTGGTGCAAAGGTCCAGAGGCTTTCCGCACGATGAAGACAGAGCTAAACTAAGAACTAAAAGCATTTTCCCACAGAAAGCTACAGGCACTGGGGAATTTGCGTTTATCTGGCGATGTGGTTACAGTTGGGGAGGACTTCTATCCCACTTTAGTGCAGATATGTGTGTGTTTTATGAAGCACTTCTCTTTCAATATTCCCTCAAGCCACACCCACACGCAAATCTACTTTGCGCAGCTGTTTATATCCCTTTTTTCATGATCTCAGGCAGATGAAACCTGAAACCCGTCTCTCATGCCCCTTTAAAGTGTTTGACAAGTAAACATTAATTCCCTTGATGTTCTATATAGGGTTTAAGTTAAGATACTTGTTAAGATACGTATTTTCATATACATTCGTTTTAATGGAGATTTTAATCTGCTGCTTATAATGCTAATCTTTGATGCGCATGTGTAACTATAGAAGGAAATAAGTTTATTTAATCAGTCATTTATTCTTGTTATGATTCACAAATAATTATTATTTACAAGTTATGTTTAGCGTATTATTGTTTCATATTGATTTTCTGATTATTGTGTGTGTCTATTGCTTTGTAAAGTTGACTGAGCGCTGACTCAACCAATCAGGGGAGTGGGCAGGCCTGCTCTGCATTCATTCGCCCCTCTCTCTCTCTCTCTCTCTCTCAGTGTCTCAGTCCGGTACGGCCGTCTGTCATTCCGGTTATCTGGACAGTGTTGCCACGCCACTAGCACCAGTACCCGTTCTTTTGCCCTGTCCTGTTAGACTTGTAATCCCGTTCTCCCTCCGTACTGGTCTGTGTGATCTCTCTTTCTCTCTCAAAGCAAAAGACACAGTGTTAAAATCCCTGTATAAAGTGTTTTTTTGGTGTGTTTACGAGCGAGTGTTTGGTCCTTAGTGTTTACATTTACCCGTGTTTAGATTTTGTTTATTTTAAAACCGATCTTTGTTAAAGTCTATTGTTTGTTTTAGTGAGTGTTTATTATTTAACGATTATTTGGTTCGATCATTGTTTGTTATTAGCACTGTAAATAAATTACGTTTTTGTTTTGGAAATTTTGTCAGTTGTAACTTTTCTGGGAATTTCAGACCTTTTATTTAGTTTACAATTAAGTTCAAGTTTGTTCATTTATATAGGGCTTTTCACAACAGATATTGTCTAAAAAGCAGCTTTACAGTAAACCAACAAGTTTAAACTCAAAAAAGCGAAAAAGTTAATTAATAAGTGGTGTATATGTCCCTGATGAGCAAGCCTGGGGCGATTGTGGCCAGGAAAAAAATCTCTTTTTAGAAGAAACCTTGAGAGGAACCGGACTCAAAAGGGGAACCCATCCTCATTTGGGTGACAACAGCAGTGTGATTTATATAAACTATGGTTTAAACAGATAATACAGTATAAACAGATGATGACTGTGTTAGGTGTAGGTCCAGGGGGCGCCGGAACATCTCCAGATGAGTCTGGTTGTTAGGGTGAGGAGCTGGTGGGCGGGGCCTCACTATTACTCACTGTGCGCTCCACAAGCCAATTCTTTAATACCAAAGTGAGTCGTAACAGGGCTAATTTGGTTAGCAAATGTTCAATAAAGTGTTAAATACTGGTTTGAAAAAATTCATGTGAATAATTTACTCTAGAAAGAATTAGAGTGATTCCTTGGGATTGCTATTTCCCTAATTATTATTACTCGTAGAGTTAACTTTATGGTTCTTGTACCTACAGTCTGGTATGAATATTGTATTAATTAAGGACTCAATTCACCTCAGTGAATTCACAGTCCGTAAACTTTATTTACCTGCCAGATGGTGATATCTAAAGTGTTTATCAGAAATACTGGTCACACAGGAGTGAGTGTCATCATCATGGAAAATCTTTCCCCATCATTATCTAAGCTTTCAGTCAAGCTCTAAAAAAAAATATGATATATTTGTTTTCTTTTTGTTTCTCCCCTGGTCCTCTGAGCAAACTCACAAACAGAGTTTAAAAAGCCCTTTGCCTCCTTCCTACACACCCCCATCCCACTCACTTTATTTCAACATCTGCACGCTGTCCTCCCAAAGGAACCGTTTATCGCCTTCAACAAGTCATTCAAATAAATGCAGGGCTAAAGCTCTGTCTGCTTCCCATCTGCCCTCTTATTTTGTGAAGTACAGAGTAAAACGAAAACAAGTCAGCACAAAAAAGTAGTTCATAAAACCTAGGAAATATTTTCAAATTAAAGGGTGCTAATTTATAACAGATCTATGTTTAAATCTTTCTCAAATATACATGTAACCTAATGTACCCAGATCTGTAGTAAAATATAGTTCTCTAAACAGTACAATCAGAATGTGATTAATGAGAAAACCATATGGACGGATGCTACGTACATTATTCAAATGTGGTACTCGTTATTTGCTCCTATTTAAACTAAAACAACCTCAGTATTGTATTGCTGCGGAACTGCAGTATAAATACTGTTCAAAAGAGCTTTTAGTCACGTCAAACATAGAGCTCGCACCTGGGTCACAAATGGCTAGGTATGACACCTGGGGCATTCGGTTGCTGCTTATGGATATCCTAATGTACCGCGTACGTTTCTGTCCACTCCCCATCCGTGATCTATCATCTGTTTTATAAATGGCCTCATTGCTATCCCGCATGTACAAAGTCTACTGTACGTACTGTAACAAACTGCTATGGTTTCCCCCTCAGCAATCTCTCATTCTCGCTCCCCTTTCTTTAAACACCCTCCTGTCCTGATGTAATTAATGTGAACTGGTCCATGGGAAAAATAAATACATAATTACATAAATTCACTAGAGGAGGAAACACCACATCAGATGTTAACTCCAAACTATCCAGCTTAAATGAAGTACCTCCCCTCACCATGGTGGCTTTTAAGCAGGACAGCACAAGGCTAAAAATGGGCTTCTAGTCAAATCTTTATTAACACAAAAAACTGAAATTTTCGTTTGCATTGTATCGTAAAATACTTCTCTTTGTGTCATGCCTTTTTTAATCCCTTTTAATAAAAAAAATGTATTTTGCCATAGACAGGGAGGCAAGCAAGTAGAGATCAGGGGAAGGCTGATAAATGACACAGAAATCAAATTTGATCCCAGTTCAGCTTTGCAACCGTGCTGTACTTGTCCAGCTCACTAAGCCCTACGCCACTGGAGCTTGTCTGCAATCGGTTTTGAAGAAGTTCCACAACAAAGAAAAATGAGCAGCAAATAAAGACCTACGGATCACATCACAGTCTCCAACATTCAAAGAAGGACACAACTCTCGTCATACAAGACAACAAAATATCAAATCAGCTAAATAAATATGGAATAAAATCATTGTCAAAATAAATCGTAATTACAGTGGTACCCCGAGATATGAACGCTTCGAGTTACGAAATGTTACGAAACGTCTTGCGGGAAATTTTTTTGCTTTGAGATGCGAAAAAAATGTGAAAAAATTTGCAACTGTAACGAGGACGCTGAGACGGTGTCAGAATCCATGTGCAGAGGTTTATTACAGACAGTCACAATAAACAGGCAATGGTTGAATAAACGTAATGCAAACAGGCAGACCGTTCCAAGGGTAATCCAGATGCGTAGTCGGTATAACAGGCGTGAACGTATTATCCATGAAGCAGTACAAACAGGCCAACAAATCCAGGGATAATCCAAAAGACAGTGGTCAGAGAACAAGGCAGAGTGATACACAGACAGGCTATCAGAAGGGTAATAGAATAACGCTCTGTAAGGCAGGTAAACTGGCAATACTTCGCAAAGACCAAGCACATGTTGAAAGCTTATATGCTACCAAACAGGAAGCAGCAGAGGGGTACTGAGTTAGTACTCCGGCGATGGCTCCCTCTGCTGGCTTGGCATTAAAGCAACACTATGTTTTACAACAGCTCTATCACATGCACGAACCAGACCCACTAAAAATTAGATCTCTGACAGACGTGTATTTATATCTATATTGCATCCGTTGGTCCAAGACAACAAACCGACATGCAAATAAGGTACACAAAGAACTTATTTTTGGATGTCAATTTGCAGTACAACATTTGGCGTCAGACTAGGTACATCCAAGACATGTGAAACTGACATGTACTATAAACTGGATAGAACTTGTTTTGATTACAAGGCACTTCAATAATTTTTTTTTTATTTTTAAAAAGATTTATAATCGGTTGTGAGAAGTTTAGAAGCGCTTTTAAATCATCCGTGTTCCTGTTTAGACGTTCAAAGTATTGTGGGAAAATCTTTACATGATGATTTATTTTAGGATTAGGAGGTTTGTAGTTTAAAATGTTTTGTTTTTTTATGCTCTTTGTACTTTGTAAGTCTCCTTTCACGACGGAAATGGTGTATTTTGTCTTAAAAACAAAAGTCAAGCACCCTTTTTGAAAAGTATGTCTGAAGTCACAGCCCCATGTTGAGAGCAATAATATATTTTCTTGTAATAGAATTCTTCCTGAGTTGCATTCACAAGCATGAGGCTTCACTTTGTGTGAGGCTGAACTTTTTGAATGCATCAAATTATTTGTTTCAAGCTCATTCGAAAAAGTAATAGTGCGTGTAATCTCCAACATATGGAATACAAGAAGAACTCTGCATTTAATTTCTAAAGCAAAACCTACATGCACGTCTATAAACAAAATAATAAGGATGTGTCCATGTGGAAATAATGTAGAAAAGACATTGACATGTTTGCTGGGAAATTAAGGAAAATAAACTTGAACACTATGCCATCTTTGAAAACTTTGCCGACTGTAGTTTTAAAACTATAAATTATGTCTAAATCATGTTTAGGTTTGATGTAGAAAAGATAAAATGACCACATTTGGCCTACAATTAGCCCTTACATAGACGTGCTTTGGATGTTAATACTGGACGTTTGGTAGATGTACAAAAAGACGTCATCTGGCGTCACAGTCTGCACCTCCAGTGGACCAAAATTGGAGTTTCAAAAATGACGCGCAATAGACATCGTTTGGACGTTTCTTTCCACAGAGGGAAATTTACGAACAAGAAAAGCACTCTGAAAGGATTATCAATAATTTGTTATCATGCTGTGAAACAACGTGTTGAGGACTTACCCCTCTCATAAGAAAAAACATAAAGAAAAAAACGTGTCTTTTGTTTGTAGATTTTGTAATCCATTTCGTATAACAGCACAGAATTATACACAACACTTTAAAAACATGCATGAGTACATGAAAGTTATGGAGAAATTAATTACATAGGTACTATTTTATTCCACAAATGTAATGAAGAGAAATGAAATCCAGTGGAAATGCTAGCGTTCTGTACTGAAAAGAGTGGTACTAAACCAAAAAATATTGGGTTCCATCCAGTGTAATGTCGCCTGATGTAACATGATGTCCCGGAGGGTGTCATCGCTAAGGTCAAATGACAAAAGTGCATTCGTGGGAAGTAAGCAATCTGTAAGTCATATCAGAAGTGTAAATGTACATTATATAGTTTATAGCTTTTATTCTGCATCCACTGTCAAGGTGAGGTCTGTTTGTTCTGGGGAACCGTGATCATGAGCACGTATTAAACTTTCCATTTCTTTCCATCTCACAGACGTCTTCTTTGAAGAGTTCCATAATCCAAATTCTTATTCTCTTTCACTCTTCTTTACCATCAGTTTACATGTCACAAGTGTCTCCTAGAGGATGTAGAAATGTTTGCTTTAATCCAAATTCTTTTTGCATGTTCAAAGTTAAACATGTTATTGATTTTAACACGTTTTACAATAAAATATAGTAAATATATGGAATTGAATTATTATGCAGAAAATGTAATTTACATGTTAGGAAAATGTTACAAGGTTAACAATTGTCTTTTTGGGTTTTATTTAACATTATATTCAGCTAAAAGAATACTGATGAGAATCAAAGTAGCATGCAACCATCTTAACAGCATGCTTGTAAGAGATGGTTGTACAATCATGACTTGCTTAAAAATATAAAGATGATATTATTGAACAGAATGTCACATGTTTCTTTCAATTAAAAATACAAACTTCTATGTGCAAGACATATTACAGTGGGGCATAAAAGAATTTAATCAGCCACCAACTGTGCAAGTTCTCCCACTTAAAAAGAGGAGAGATGCCTGTAATTTTCATAATAGCTACATCTCAACTTTGAGAGACGAAAAAAGCATTTTAATAATACATAAAAAAAAAATGTAATGGTCACCTAACACGCCGATTTTCTGGCTCTCACAGACCTTGAATTGTAACAGACATGTAACTTCACTTTGCCATGTGGCTGTCTTATTGGCTGCAGGTAATCACAGATGTTATTTCCAGTTCACACATTTCACCCTTCCCAATTATGACTGAAGCCAACAGCTCCAGATATTTAGCACGCCAAATATCTCACGACCAGCCTGCGACTCTTTTTTGCTGCTCTGATTTGCATGCAATTTTGGGCATTTGCTTGTTATTTCTAAGCTTTCATAATTCTGCTTTATTCCAAAGGGCTGTCAAAAGTTCTGTTCCTATTGTGACACATGATGTTAGAAAAATCCTGATTTGGAGCTGTTTTTGAACCAAGATGACTGACCTATCCTTCTTTCCTTTTGATAGGTCAATGTATTGTGACGTTTTGAGTGTAAACCTCCACCTATGAGCAAAGCTTTGAAGCTTAAACATAACTGGGTCTTTCAGCATGACAATGATCACAAAAACACTGCCCAGTCCTGGAGTTCACTCTCTAAAAGTAATCTCCCAGAGGAATGTGGCAAAATTCCAGCAGCAGTTTGGGAAAACCTTATGACGACTTTAAGAACATGCTAAACCTCATGTATTTTCTACCACTATTTCCCTAAAAATTCATTAAAAATCCTACAACCATTTTTTTCAGAAGTTCATATGAATTACATGCCTTTGGAGTACTTACACAATTTTTTACTACTTTTGGCCTCACGGTAATTCGGAACAGAACATTTGTGGTTTTAAAATGCTAAAATAGTCATTGTGAATATTATTAACATCAGCTTTATTAAAAGTAAAAAGATATTGCATCCTTACATCTGCTAATTTTGGTTAGATTCTTATCACTGTAAAGTTATTGTTTTGTCTTATCTGAGTGACACGTCACAAACATATTTATTAACTGTTGAATTATTCATTATTCAAGTACATCAGGAGATTTCCAGACGTACAAGACTCATGAATAACTGATTAATATATGTGACGGGAGGAAATCAGGTATGAACGAAATGGTTTCTCCAGTTGTTTCAAGAAATACGGCGATGTTAAACAAAAATTGGGGGATAGCACAGGCAAATAATTAGCAGTAGGTGGCCCACCTATTTATGCTTGTTAGATCTCCCTTTCTCTGATAATCAACAGCTCACTCACAATAAAAAATAAATAAATACATCTCCAAGATGTCAAAAAGACTCACCTCTGCTCAGTGTGGTGCGTTGAAGTTCGTCATCAGTCAGAATAAATTAAATTAAAATTAAATTTCAACAGTTATTCCCCATTTTTGCCACCCTTTCTGAAGAAAAGAATTGATAACTTGTTTGTAGAAGTGTTCTTTTTCTTTCATTAGTTTTAAAAGTGTCTCTCTGTCCCAGACTCATTGTCTGTAGGCATTGGTCTCCCTTGAATCTTGTGTTTCGATTGAAAGTCTAATTTGGAAAAATTCTGGAGTTTAGATATATAATCCTCCATTAGAAAATTAGGCTGAACACAACACAGCACTTAGCTAACTATTTATTGTAACACTGTGAGTGTACTGTTACACTCGACGCGACCCTGTGTCATAATTGAGCTTCACAGCAAGCTAAACTCTCTCCTCTATCAATTCCTCCAAAGAACAGGCAGGTGTTGTATTTAGCAGGATTTAATAGAAAAAAGTGTGAAACTGAAAAGATACAAAACACAGAAATGTACCTAGAGGTAAGCAACAAAGTCAACAAATGGTTACATAAAAGGCTACATGAAATTAAAGTAAATATACTTTCGTTAAGGCTATCGACACATCCTTAATTAGCGCCTTTAAAATTTATATCAACAATCACAATACAGTTGCCAACATTCACATTTAACATAAAAACCTACTCATATTGCCACTCAAAGGGCCGAAAATGAGTGGATGGCTCGGTACCGAACAGCAAACACCAACACTTTTCTCTGTTAGCTGACAGTTTACTTCTATCCACCCACTGCCCGAACAAAATTACAACATAAAGCGCAATCAGCGCCCTCTAGCAGTCTGGATGAATTATATCGTTTTAATACAATTAGCAGCCGCAGCATTGTGCAACACTGCATTTCACGATCGCTTTGGACAAGAAACACATTACACTTGTTGATAGAAAAAAACATTGTACATCACATACCTCAGCTAAATTCAAATTATATTGTGCAAATGTTTGAACATTTATTAACAACATTTATTTGCTTTCAAAATTAAAAGGATTGATCCCCAGTTGTGGCACCTGTAAAGACTAAAATAAGGCAACTTATCCAATTTGATTATTTACTTTTTACTGATTTTAAGTAAATTTATTAAATTTTCTAAATAAATAAAACCACAAATTGCATTATGGTTCTTATTTAGAGGTTTCCTTTATTGTGGTAGTGAAATAAGGTGCTGTCACATTTAATTTCAGTTGTTTACCACCGTTGATGCATGTCTTGTTCTATAACTGAGGCCACGAAAACATACATGCATGCAAACAAACAGAAAATGATTGTGACCTGCACAGTTTTTGGGCCCATTTATATTTATCTGACATTAATTGATATGTTGTTTTTTTTTCTCTAGAGGGCTAACCCCTTTGCTTTGTCAGAGGCGCATCCGGTAAGTCATGGCTATGAGCACAGCAGCAGGAATGTCACTGCATGTGGGAATGAAAACAATGCATCTGTATTTTCACATTTACAAAAGCAAACTTGCACGTAATGACTGGTAGAAACAAACTAACTTTAATACAGAATACAGGAGGGAAACAGTCACCATCTAAGACTATAGCTACGGGTAGACTACAGTTGTGACATTGTTTTATTTCTAATAACACGTTCTTCACATTGGTCGAATTCTTTTACTCAAAAAGTCTCTTTTTTTATTTAAATCACATTCAATCTCTTCATTATCGAGCGCAAGCTTATTCCGGAAATGGGCTGAGATTTTCTTTCAGAAAACCTGTAACTACTGTCCAATTACTCACCTATTGGTTACTGATTTGCATATTTATGATGTATATGCAAAGTTCTGTCATCGTAAACTTACGAGCAAATTCAACATTTTATAAAAGCAACATTGATGGACATTGTGATGGCTTTAATACAACTTTACTGTAACTATGAGCCAGATTCAGATGCAAACGCAGCATCACCATCTGGGCATCCGGGGCTTTAGTCCTGAATTTAACACCAGAACAATCAGTAAATACATTAGAACTGTAGATTAACGAGCCACTAAAGAAGTGACACAATCCTTCTCTCGGATTGGTCATTACGTCTGAGAGAAGAATTAGGCGGAGCATTTTTATTGGCTGATCTGATCTGAAGTGTTTGAAGTGCCTGGATTGTGTCAGAGACACTTTGAGAGAGAAAAGCAGAAACAATTGACGATCAGATGTTTTTTTCAGGTAAATGTTTCCAGGGGTCCGACTGCAGAAACAAGTAAATGAAAAAATTTTATTTCATTTCAAATATTATTGTTTAATTTGATAACAGAGCTCGCAGCTTGCTTTTCCTTCCTGGATCTAAAACACCAAGACACCTGTGCTGCCGAGACCTGGACAAGACCAAGACCACAGAGAGTTCAGACAGTGACAAGACCGACACAATAGAAAATTGGTCTCAAGGACTAGTGTTAGCATTCTTGTGAAATTTCAGCAATAAAAACTGTTATGGTCTTTTTGTAAACAGTGGGTTAGCTGGACCCCAAACAGGTAAAAGTTTTAGATTTGGCAGATCTGGGTGGCCACAGCAAAGCTGCTGCAGATTCACTGATTCGGGTTTCTCTGCTCAATATCTCGAGACCAAAACACTCAGTAAACTACGTTACGATATATGCGTAATTTCTAATACTCTTTATAGACAAATGACTCTCTTTTGTCTTCCTCCACGTTTTGCCGAAATTCACTGCTACAGTTGCCAGAGGTCGGATCGCTTAGGGACCATCTGCAAAGTGCCGAACCCAAAATACGTTTTAACTTCACTCTAAAATGTTCTATTATGACCAAAATCATGCCAAACACACACAAAAAAAAAATTCCAGGATCAACCAAAATGCCTCACATGAATGTATTAGCCTCACATTGAAAATTCATGTGAGGCTCCATGACCTTTTTTTAGATAATTTAACCAGAAAATTTACCCAAAAAAAAAAGGTTCAAAATCCTCCAAGATTGACTTAAATGTACCAAATCAAAGCCTTAAACCGTGAAATTTTCTCTCCCTTTGTGAACAGCACCCTCATGGACAAATTAAGCACTAGACAGTAATGATGGGCAGACATAGCTTCCTACATTTCTTCTAATTGTGCTCAAAAACATTCAAAGTCATAGTTAATCTAGTTCCAACCATAGACTATAAAAGTATAGAATACACGTTCTGCCTCCATCTCACTTTCCAATCCATTCAAAGGAAAAAGGCACCCAAATTTTGGGACAAATGCGGCATCAAGCAGGACTCTTCAAATGCTTAGAAGCAAAAAAACCCACAGGCTCTGTCCAATTAGCAGTCTTTATAGTAGAGCTGTATAAATGTGCCAAAAGTTCCCTTTTCACAGGCCTCCAGCAAGTCAATCAAATAATACCATTAGGCTTTCCAGCACTATTGACCACAGTATGAAATACACGTATAGAAAAAGATATTTTAAACCAATTTATGGCAGTAAAAGTCTGGGTACACTGTTGGTGACATTATCCAGCTTAACAATTGACCTTTTCAGCCATTTCTAAAATGTCTAAAACGTTTACGTTAATTGGTGGAATGTGTTATCAAGAGATACTACCAAAACCATGATTATTTATTATTTAATAACCCAATTTATTGGCACAACAACTCATTTTTATACAAGTTCTCTCTACATTTATATTATATAGAACAAATAAGCAATTTCTGTTTTTATAATAATGGAGGTGAGTTTATAGATGCATAAGGAAATGGTGCAAATGTATTAAATACCAAACCCTCTGAAATTGTTATTCATCTGTAGCAGACAAAGCATTTTCTCTGTCAAGCTTGAGTATCTGAATACACCTCTCCTTTGTGTTTTTTTCCTTGCTGTTTTCTCTTCTGCTTTTTCGGAGCCAATTATTAGAGATGGAAACTGGTCAGCTCTGAGATTGTTTACACTTTGTTGACTTCCCCAGATGATGCAAAAACAGCACACGTCGAATAAACTAATATTTGTCCAGGATGTTGACATTATCTTCATCTCTTTATGACAGTGTTTGGATGAAAGCAGAGGAACTGTGCTAATTTTTATTTCTGTGGTAACTTGATAAAGGTCTTGTCAAATATAATTGCACCTCTGGGATTCAGTTACCAAATGTGCCCTGTGAACTAGAGCTTCAGTGAAATTCAGGAATTCAAAGCGATCTGAAGCACTGGAAGGAAATCTCTTGTTGAGTGTTACAACTTGGGTTTGATGCCTGTGTTTGGTAGATGTCACCTAAAAGTGCTCACTCTCTCAAGGATTCTGTGATAAATGTGCTTTTAAACCACAGGAGCATCCAATTAAATCCCTTAATGACATCAGACAGTAATAATGGCAGTAGAGCCTAGAACATAGAAAGTAATTTTGGCCCTTATTAGGGCTAATGGTTTAACCTTAGCCATGCGTGCTTGTTAATTATCAAAGGGAGCACTAACAATAAATAGAACGCAGTCAAGCCACACAGACTTTATGGGACACTTTGCGGTTTAACTTTAGATGTAAAAGAATGTAAGTGGTGTTAACTTTTGTACACTTTTGTACTATTAGCAAATGATTTTCCAGAATGAAGCTAATTTAAGTAACTTAATATAATTATTTTGTGCCTCTTTCTCCATTTTCCTAAATCAATTAATCAAAATTGGTGTCAGACTTGATATGCAGAACCAGCTAGATATGGTAAACTCGTGAGCGCAAGAGCATCCTTATTCTCCCAGAATGTTGAAATGGTTCTACTGTGGATGCGCCAGGTTAGAAGAACAGTCTAAGAGATTGTTGGGTTTTTTAAATAATGTTTTTTCCAATATACAAAATCTCAAGAAACAATACAACCTCCGGGAAATTTAAGGATGAGTGAAAAGACAATTAATAAAATATATCTATCTGCAGTGATTCGGAGTGAAGCATCCAGAAGGCAAACCATGAGCACACACAGCATAGAACAGAAAAACAAAGATTTATCAATGTGATTCTAAGCATACTGAAATACAACTAAGCAATTTAAATGGATTGAGGAGTATTTAATTAATTTATTTTTTTGCCACAAAATTACTTGAGCAACTAACTTTATGATTTTATTAAACATTTTACTATATGGAATTAAGACAAAAAGTCAAAACATTCTTATATCTCCTGATCACTAGAGGACACTGCTGAAACTCACTTATTTGGAGAGCAGGATAATGAGAGTCTCTCGCAGATGAACACAGAGTGCTAGCTGGTAAACGAAGATAAGGGAGAGGAGAAAGAAGCGACTGTCTCTGCCGAGAGCAAGAGAGAAGATCGTCCGGAAAACAGATTTTTTTTTTTTTTTTTTTTATTAAGTTAAGTTAGTAAGTGCTCTCGAAAGAGTAGAGTTTTAGCTGCTTTTTGAAGGTGTAAAGAGATTCAGCTTTCTGTAATGGGACGGCAATGGAATTCCACCAGCCAGGAACTGTGAAGGAGAAGGTCCTGGTGAGAGATTTTTTTGCCGCTCTGAGATGGGACCAGCAGACGCTGTTCATTTTCTGAACGGAGGCGTCTGGAGGGGACGTAGAGCTGGAGGAGTTTGTGAAAGTATGAAGGAGCGGAGCCTGTGACTGTCCTGTATGTCAGCGTCAATGATTTGAACTTGATTCGAGCCTCAATGGGAAGCCAGTGGAGAGAGATGAGGAGAGGGGTGACGTGTGCTCTTCTTGGTTCCTTGAAGATCAGTCGAGCTGCCGAGTTCTGGATCATCTAAAAGGGTCTGACCGCACATGCAGGAAGTCCAGTGAGAAGAGCATTGCAGTAGTCGAGTCTTGATATTACCATTGCTTGGACCAGAAATTGGGTAGAATGTTCTGTAAGGAGATGTCTGATCTTTCTGATGTTGAACAGGGCGAATCTGCAAGAGCGAGCAGTTTTAGCAATGTGTTCCACTCATCCTCAATGAACCTCAAATTAACTCACTTAAACGATCTGAAAAACATAACTTAAATAAAACACATTAAAAGAACCATTTTCTATCAAATACAAACATGATCATGCAAGAAATTCTTTTCTTTCACAGCTGGAACTTGAAAATAGAAAAATAATTAGTCGCTGATCTTTCATCCACAAAGTTCAACCTTAAATAATAATTAAAAATAGTGATGAGCAGACCTTTCTCCGTCACAAGAAAGTGCGTTAAAACTTGGTATGTTTTACCAAGTCGATATTGTCACCGTTTTTCTACACTTCTGTACCACTGCATTTTTATCAGGATCGTCATCACTTTATGAGCAAAAAATAATCTGCACACGGATGACAGCTGCTCACAGTGCAAATTTATTTTGTAATCTTTTTAATTTAAAAGTGTCAGGTTGAACTGCTCAATATGGACTGCTCAAATTCCTTGCATTATTCGGTTCAATACAAATATGCGTGTAGTACACAGGGTTTAAAGAGATTTATTTATGGATTAAATTTAATTCTTCACACAGGCCTTCAACACTTCAATCTTACTGGTCCTGAGTAGCTCCTTTTAAAAACTTTGTGAATCAAGTGATGTAGATCTGTGACTTTCAGATCTAAATCTTTTTCTTTTGAAGCAAAAACAATTTATTGTTCCGTCAGGTTTTTTTTACGTCAAAAGATTGAGTTTAACATTGGTGTCAGTCGGAATTTTTTTTCCAATTTTACACTAGCCTCAAATTGCAGTTGTAGTTACTTCCTAGTATTATGCATCCAGAGGGAAAGTGTGAGATTATTGCTCAGGCAAAACACATGGAACCAGATGCGATTTCATTACATGAACTTTTTTGAGTCACAACAACTTTTTGCTTTCGGGCTGTGGGGAATATGGAGTTTCTTGAGGAAACCCAAGAGCCTCTTCTGCTAGAGGCCACGGGGTTGACCATTACTGTGCTTTGCTGTAGTCTATATGGAGAGGATAGAGTTAGTTCTTTCAAAACTGAAATATTCTGAGGTGATGATCTTACTCAGAGAGGAGCAAAACAACATGAGAGTTTTTACAACATTTGTAAAACAATTCCGAGCATTAGTTTCAGTGATAAGGAGCTGCATCAAAGAGTCGCATTGTATGATTTCCTTTGTGTTTATATTCCTCCCAGAACTGTCCAAATCAAATAACTAGATATGTGTCTGATTTTGAGATTGTGTAATGTGATTTGACAGAGTGGGCTGAAGGCTATATTCATGAGCTTGTACTGAAGTGCCCTTCAAATCTGATTGCTTAGATTTTCCATTGTCCTTTGTTTTTTTTTTCAGATCCAGGCCTTTGGGAGTTGACCGACTGAAATGTCAATAAACGCCTTGTGGAATGATAGTGATTGAAACCTGACTTCAGTGGATTAGTCTGTTTAATATTCATTTGTGTTTAGACTAAATGTGCATCTCTATGAATTCAGATGACATGGTTCTGGAAGCTTCTATCAAAGAGCAGGACTTGATCTTTCTGCTCGAGTGCACCTATTTTTAACATCAGTTCTGATTACGTTTGAGTTACACTAGGTTCTGGTTAGTTGCACAAATGATTACCTTTCATTAGCGGTCCTTGCTTTTAGTTTGTAGAAATTAAGCAAGACATTTTAAACTAATGTTCATTTATATTCTTTATGAATCTTCTTTGGGTGGTTGCCACTGGACTGGAAGACTGTAAATTCCTTCCCTGGCTCTGTGAATCAGTCCATTCCATGAATTTTAATTTTGAGTCTAGGAATTTCAAACATTTTCCTCCATGCCTCGCCAGTTTGCATGATTTATTACTATGGCACAAGAGCAAACAGATTCATCATTTTGTCTTCAATCTTAACTCTAGTAAGAAAAGAATCCTTCTTAACAAACACAATATGTATAACATCAGTAGCTACCGATAAAAGTAAAGAGCAGAAATATACTCAACCACAAATCTTTAGAACAAAAGGCAGCAGTCAGAGAACCATACAGGGGTACGTAAGGGAATCTGGTCAGTGAGAGTTTTGCAAATTTGTAGACAAAATTCTCCAGAGAAATGAATTCAAAGTTTGCAGTCAAGCTCAACAGTCTTGGAACATGATGTTAACACAGTTTCATTCATTCATTTTCCAACCCGCTTATTCCCTTTCGGGGTCACTTCAGCGCATATTGGCCGAGAGGCGGATCCATCGCAGGGCAATATTCACTCACACATTCACACCTAAGAGGAATTTATATTATTCAATTAACCTAACCGCATGTTTTTAGGATTGAGGGAGAGTACCCAGAGGAAACCCACACAAGCACCAGAAGAACATGCAAACGCCTTCCAGTACCGCCCAATTCATAGTTAATATAGTAAATTATGTTGTGTACCTACATCTCCATGTGTGCATTATGTTTTGCTAGGTAACGTCTACGCTACGGTAGAGTGTTCATTGATAAAGTCTGAGTAAAAGACAAATCATGTAATATAAGTGTCTGTGTGATACCGAAATTTGTATTAATGTGCCAAACAGAAAACACTTGTAAATTAGCATTGTTTCTGTCAACAACATCTTAACTGGTCCTAATTGTTGGAGGGAATAGGAAGGGACTGGAGTGCAAACTGAGGATCTGGTGACATAACGCCCCATGTCATTTGTAAACGAAAGCAACCAGAAACGTTAAGGAATGACCTAAACAATCTTGCCTACCCAGGGTGAGCTGTGAATTTAGAGTTGTGAACCCAAGCCATAATGGTTTTACGCAATGAAAGATGACCGAAAGGTCTACGGGGAGGACATCTGGCGTGTTTGGTGGCGCATCTGCTAGTGTGTCTTATGCGCCCGATCTATGGGCCAGGAAAGACGGTCAATCACGCATTGTTTGGGAATTATAGCAGTGGCAGACAGTTCCTCCTCTTAGTAAACTGGTGAGAAAAAGCACCTGTTTTTTTTTCTTCCATCGGAAGGTACGAGATAGTATGATAAAATTGAGAACAGAAGCATTCCAGTTTATCCAGTCTGGCATTATGTGTCTTGGCAGCCTGGACAAACTGGAGGTTCTGATCAACCACAAGCACTCCACCCAGCTGCAATCTGACTTGCAAATGAACCTCCTGTAAAAATGTGCAAGCTGAGAAAACATTATAATTAGAAACAGGTATTGGGCTAAGGCCACTCCCTGTGGGGAGCCTCAAACCCACAGAGAAAGCGGTCGAAAACCCTCACCATAGCGTCTTGGAGCATGCATGACCCTGGAGGAGAGATAAAATGAACTTACAACTGTATAGTCATCAGTTGTGGGCTTCAGAGAAAACATCACTTCACACAGTGTTAAGAAGGCCTGACACTGTGTTAGCTCTCCAGAACAAACTAGTGGATTGTTAATCGGGGTTTTGACAGACTGCAAATAAGGGGTCAAAAATGATTGATCCTGATGAAGTATTGTGGCATTGTTGAAGAGGCTGGAGACCTGCATGGCTAGATAGTCAAAAAGAGGACAGGCAGAGTTTAACTCCTCAATCTGTCTGCCTAGCAGGGCTTCCTGGTGATAAACATCAGAGTAGATAGGTGATCTCTATTGCTCTGTTAGGTCATTCTGTCACGCAGATGCAAGGGTTTTCCATGTTTATTGAACAAAATAAATGCAGAAGAGGAAGAGCCAAAGGCACTAGAGAGAAACCCCTATAACATAATTTGCTTCAGATTAGTTTAGAAATCATTATTGAAAGGGGCCGTGACATGTTGAGCCTTTTAGTGGGTTTTTAGTGATTTCTAAGAGTAGATTACCGTATTTTTCGCTGTATAAGACGCACTTTTTCTTTCCCAAACTGAGGGGGAAAAGTTGGTGCGTCTTATACTGCGAATGCAGAGCACCGCGGAGCGGAGGGCGGTCACGGCCGTAGGAGAGGCGTAAGAGAGGCCGCGGCTTCGGCCTAGCTCCTGTTATGGTAAAAAATATACCTTCTCATTTGATAATAAACACTGGAGACCGTTTGAGAGAGAACACAGCAAATGTGGCTATTTATTGTAAAGATTTAGCAGTCTCAACGCATTTCCTACACAAGTGTTATACGCATTGGAAAAGAACCTCGAGCCTCTCAAAGTAATACAAGCGCTGGAAGAACGGCGGGACTGAAGTATGACGTGTGCTCTTAAAAGTCTCAAATTACATTTCTCTAAATAACCACTAGATGGTAGTATTATATAGGAAAATTCCCATCACACTCCGGAGCCGTCGGTGCGTGCTGACGTCATCGCCCATCTCTGCTCGTCGATCCTACCATAGCGCGGATCGTAAGGAGCAGGTATGAAAAATTATAGCCTTTATTTGTTACTTTTACTGTTTACTGACTGTTCATGTAACATGTTTGGCATATAATTGTTCTTAAATTGCTGCTAACTTTTACACAGTTGATATAAAATATTTTTTATAGTATTTACAGTATTTGGTTCAGAATCTTTTTTTTCTAGATCTTTTAGATTTAAAATTGGGTGCGTCTTATACGGTGAAAAAACATGGTGAACAAAAAGGCAGATGTTCCAGAACAAAAAAAAACAATGAGTTTGTTTCTTTTCAAAACTGATTTTATTCACACCAATGATGAAGTCACATGATTCAATGGTTACGTCAAGGCTGAACGTAAAAGGCCTATTTCCCTCTCCTGCAAATGATGCACTATTTACAAAGAAACACCTTCTGTCGTGATATCCAGAAACAAACTAAATTAGCTAAAAACACACAAATATGTAATAAATTTGATATACCATGATGAAACACACTGTGCTACTATGATGAACATGTTGTTTCTTGGGCCTGAAAATAGATCCTTTTAGGCCACTTGAAAGTGTTGATATGCCTCAAATAACTACAGATGCAAAGGCACTTACCTGTTAAGTATTTTTGACAACCTGTAATAACCCTGATGTCATGACGGTTCGAATCCCTGTAGGGGCAGCCTCAATTTTGTCATTTTGTCAACTTGTCATGTTAAATTGAGTTACATGGAGGAATCAGCCAACATTCAGATCTGGGTTTAATAAAAATGAATTTCAATTAATTGTTTTCTTGTTTATGCTGGCGGGTCCCTGGAAACCTGAGGCTCTATGGAGACTTTATATAGCTAAAGAAAAAACGTCTAATATCCACCATTTTTGCCTCATTTCTGTGTCTATGACTCAATCCAGGCAGCACAGAATGGCGTAGAAACTTTAAATCAGCCAAAAAAAAAAAGATTGTATAATGGCATTACAGCGTCTATTATTGTTGCTTTAATACGAAGCTGATCGCTTAGTATTGAAGTTGCTCATAATTTATTAAAATCTATATTGACCGTCAGATAGTAACTTTGCATACTTTGCATGTCATGAATATGCAAACCAGTAACCAATAGGTAAGTAACTGGAGAGTAGTTACCAAGTTTTCCAAATTAAAATCTCAACCTATTTCCGGAATAAGTCTGAGCTACAAATTGGAAAGATTGAAAGTGATTTTAATTACAAATAGAGACTTTTTGAGCAAAAGAATCACATTTCCCATACAACATATTATTAAAAATTAAACAATGTCATGACCCATTAAATATATTCTTTAACAAACTCCCTACCTGTTCACCATGTACAATAAATGCTAATATAGAGCTTAAAAAAAGAATATAAAATTACCACTTACTTACTGGTTAACTAACTAGTTTATCTGAGGAATGTCTTCTCCACATTGAAATGCATCTAAACAATAATAATAATAAAGAGCTATTCATCAGCTACATAATCAATAAATATAATGTGAGAAAATGTTATGACCTTGACCAAACACCTAGCACATCCACTAGCACATTTCCTCAAGACTGTGACCAAAAATCTCCTATTGCTTTAAATTCCTGCAAAAAAACAGTATAAGACTAAAACTTTTACTCTTCCTGCACCTCAGGTTCATAACGCAAGCAACAAACATGCAGACTAGGCTCAGAAAAACATGCTACCATTTATCTTTGATTATCAATCAGCCTGTCACTATAAAGTATGAATGATAAATACTCAATCAGTCTCCCACACTCCATCTCCAGGGAGTCTTATCAAGGAGGCGCAGGCCCTGCCGGTAGACAGCATCTGAAATTTGTGTATTTAATGTGAGGCAGTGAGTGAAGAGAAACAGGAGTGGGTTATTACAGAATGTGCATTGCATGTTTATTTAATGGCTCAAATCATAATTAAAGCCGTAATGAAGCATCTATCAAGCAGGTTTCATGCTTGAGGTGTCAGACAGAGCTGTTATTTCTCAATGTCTGTTTGTGCTGAGCAGGAGCACTAGAGGGGGTAGTTTGGATCTGCTCCCATGCCCTTTCTTCTCTTCTCTGACGGGCTCTGAATCAGTTTAAGATGAATCTCCTGGGAGGTTGCCAAATAATCAAGAGATCCTGCAGTGAATTTCTCGAGGATTAAATCAAGAAAGTCTTGTTTGTGTCGGCCACCTTTGGTCTGGAGGTTTAGAACAAAAAAATTATGCTATAATGATTTTGAAATATCTCGGATTTGACACGGACATCCTATAATAATTAAAATCATTCAAACTGCAGCGTAAAAAGCATGAAATGAACATTCTAGGTTTACATTTTTACATGATTTGCAGCTGTAATGAAAGGGTTTTATTTATACTGCAAGAGAGCAGGGTGGTTATACCGCACCATCTCCCACAGTGACAAGAAGCTGACTGAGTTATTCAAGCTCTTTTTATTTCAAGCTCATCAAACTTATTACCCTTCTAATAGTAGTGTCATCAGCTCAGAACTGTTCAGAATCCAGTGGGATGCAAGGACACCCTGTTCACTGAAATCTGGAAAGAAGTTCATAGAAGATGTGAGAACAAGGCTTCTAGAGTAGAAGTACTGTAATAAAGAGCATAGCCCCCCGATCGCACCATCATGAAGTATATCTGGGATTATGTGAAGAAACAGAACGATGTGAGAAAGTCTCAGGGGTTTTCAGTTTGCCCTCTTCTTTAGTTTCACCTGTGTCTTTTACTCTTCCTGATCTCACCTGACTCGTTCCCTTCTCATGGGGTGGTCACTTTACTCCTGAACAACGCAGTATTTATCTGTTCGCGGTTGGTGTGTTATAAGCCCATCGACAAAGCGGCGCCATTAACAACGACTAAAAACAATTCACAATTTAACTCTTATAAATTACAACGGGGTGCTTTCGAATCTACTTTAAAGCAATGGTGCAGTCCTTAAAAAATGTACATTTAGTTCGTATTGAGCGATCAAAAAAGCTCACAGACCTGACCTGCCAATATGAGCAGTCGCATCACGTAACCCAATATCACAGAACAAAGTTCCTCCTGCAAAACTTTCAATCAGAGTGAAGAATCACACCCCGTAGGCAGGAGTTTCTCACTGCTTTATCGGATTGGTTTTTCTCTTTTGATGATGTGAGTAGGATGTAAAAGAACGGCTTGGTGGCGCTCATTGCATATGCTCATCTCATAGCGACTTCGTACAGGAAAAAAATGACCACAAATCTTCTAATTTCTCCACATTTTCTTTGATAATCCAGAAGTGTGCATCCTCCCGAATTCAAGGCCACTTTTGTCACAGTGCTGCGTGAAGGCCGTCTCATTCAACCAAAACTCGAAAAGTCCTTTAAATGTCCACTTCAAATGCATCCTACTTTCCCCTAAATTCAGAGGATGCATCACGACCATCCTCAAATATGATGTGATAATGCTCTGTGCGTTTTTTAAACAGAATCAACACAAAATAGCAAGCAAACACACTTTAATTTGTATTTTAATATAATAGTGATAGTCTTAAAATAGACATAAAAATTAAATACAAATTATTAAAAAAAATACTTAAAGAAAAATTGTCAGATTGCAGTAACTTTTTAAGCTTTTTATTTCTTCTGTTTCCCTGAGTAGCACAAATTCAGGCAAGGTGCATCATTGCTTTAATATTACCTCAACCCAGACGAAGAGCTCCCTGTTTGAAAGCCATCCAAAGATTGGTGCGAATCTCAATTTGAACAGTTCTGTTGAGACTGTCACCTGTGTTTTAGATCCTTTACGCCTGATAAATGCTTGGTGGAAAACTACATCCACAGAAGATCCTAACTGACGAGATCCTTTAAAAAGCATGTAAAAGTTAACCTAATAGAAATGGGGCTTGATTTACTTTAGGTTTCTGTTCATTCACTGCATCTTTGACGAAAATGATTAACACTTCCATTCTTTAATTAGATTTTTTCCAAGCCTAGTTTTAGGAATTCGAGTTTTTTATGAGTACTGTAAAAAACTTTTGCAGAGTACTGTATCATTTTTCAATACAGAAGTGTTTTCATAACATTTTGAATAATACTGGATATTTACCATTATATGTTATGTTAAATTTTGAAATTAAAATGATAGCAAGACATAAGCTAAACCCTTACTTAATGAGAATACAATTACAATTTATTTAAAGTTAATTGTATTTATTGTTGTTTTATGTCACTTAATACAAAAGGTAATCCCATGGCTTTTGTAACTATAAAGTTCTGCTCAATGAAATAAAAACTGGAGCAAAATCTTGAATTTAAAGCAAGTGTTTCTATGACAAATTGACAGACAACTAGCAAGAAGTCTTTGAGTAACTGAAAATAGGTCTTTTTAAATATTCTGGAATAATCATGTCAAAAACCCTCCAGAGATATTATTAATATGGAAAAGACATATTTTATTTATAATGCTGTTTGTTTGTTAATGTCAACATAAGGAAATCCTGTCAATTTAGGAACATGGCATGTTACAATTGCTATAGACACAGAAAAAGTTTAATAAAACATTGTTAAAAATATCAATCAGAAAAAAAACTGTTGTGTAAACTGGCCTAATTGTGATCTATATTATGCTGAAAATCCAACAAAGGCTCCTTTCTTTCTTTCATCAATCAAAAGATCTACTTTGAGTTATTTCATTTATTACACTTGACAATGTTCCTCTGCCTGTAATTATTTTTAGTTTACAACACACACTAGCCACCAATCGATATCTCTGTATTTGCTTTTATAAAGTACCTGCTTTAATGGCTTTTTAAAATTGTATTTTGTCAAATTTAGAAGAACATTCAACTATTGAAACTATCCATTAGAGCGCCTTTTATTATACGCCAATTTTGATTATTTTTTAATCAATAAAAAGTCCATTGTAAAACTATATTCCATCACAGTTCCTTCTCAAATTTTATTCAAAGCTTAATTTCACAACTTCATTAAGTGACCCTGCTCAGTAACAATAACCTGATTCAGAGTAGGGGTGTGGTGAAAGGGTCAAAAGTGGGTTAGCTTGCACAGCACCAGAGGTTCATCAGGTTTAACTGATGGAAAGCATCCACTTTCACATCGCTGCACGCGATCCCATTCAAATCAACTGAATTTTTCATGTTGTGACCCGACATCAAACACCAAATAAAGTTAAAGACAGTGCTTGTATACTAATAACAACATTTACTTGAAAAATGGTTCTGTATATACAGTGATACATTACTCGGTACCCTGAGATACGAAATTAGTTCTAGGATGCCTTTCGTATCTCGAAGCAAGTTTTACATGTAAAACGCCTAATCCGTGCAACGGCTCTCAGAAACAACAGTATAAGTTGATAAAAAAATGGAAAACCAGAGACAAATAAAGTAACGTTTCTTCAATCCTTAAATCTACACATTGTTAACCTCTTAAGCCCGGGAGTCCCCGGTACCAGGGACTTGCCCCCTTTTGCATTACATTTTCGCTACAAATGGGACATTACGAAAAATGCAGGAAGAGACCGTAATTGGGCTTCCACCCCCCTTTTACAGCTTTTCTTTAGGAGTTTTTTTTTGCTGAAATCATGTCCCGTAAGCAAGAAAAGAAGATGAACGTAGCTGAAGCTTTGGACAAGATTTTTCCATATTTCAATTATTGTGCCAAATTGTGCCAAACTGTGCCAACATGGATTACACCTGAACTTTGTTCAATCAAAACCTGTACAGAATATTAGTTTCTTGTAGTATGGACACCAAACTTGCTACAGATGTCCTTGACATGTAGTGGTTACAATTCTTCTTCTTTTCCTTTCGGCTGTTCCCAGTTTAGGGGTCGCCACAGCGAATCATCCTTTTCCACCTAACTCTGTCCACAGTATCCTGCACCAACTACCTTCATGTCCTCTTTCAGCACATCCATATATCTTGTCTTTGGTCTTCCTCTTGACCTCTTGCCTGGCATCTCCATCTCCAGCATCCTTCTTCCAATATAACCACTATCCCTCCTCTGCACATGTCCAAACCATCTCAACCTGGCCTCTCTGACTTTGTCTCCAAAACAACCAACCTGAGCTGTCCCTCTGATGTGCTCATTCCTAATCTTGTCCATCCTCGTCACTCCTAAACTGAACCTCAACATCCTCATCTCTGCTACTTCCAGCTCTGCCTCTTGTCTCTTCCTCACTGCCACAGTCTCCAACCCATACATCATAGCTGGTCTCACTACTGTTCTGTACACCTTTCCTTTGACACTCTTCTGTCACACAACACCCCTGACACTTTTCTCCACCCACTCCAACCTGCCTGCACTCGTCTCTTCACACTCCCCGTCACACTGGACTGTTGACCCCAAATACCTAAACTCCTGCACCTTCTTGACCTCAGCCCCCTGTAACCTCACTGTTCTATTTCCCTCCCTCTCGTTCAAACACATGTATTCTGTCTTGCTGCGACTGACTTTCATTCCTCTTCTTTCTAGAGCTGACCTCCAACTTTCCAGGTTTTCCTCCACCTGCTCTCTGCTCTCACTACAAATCACAATGTCATCTGCAAACATCATTGTCCATGGAGATTCCTGTCTGACCTCATCTGTCAACCTGTCCATCACCATAGCAAATAAGAAGGGACTCAAAGCTGATCCTTGATGTAGCCCCACCTCCACCTTGAACTCCTTTGTCTGACCTACAGCACATCTCACTGCTGTCTTACTTCTCTCATACATATCCTGAACTATTCTGACGTACTTCTCTGCCACTCCTGACCTCCTCATACAGGACCATAGCTCTTCTCTTGGCACCCTGTCATACGCTTTTTCTAAATCCACAAAGACGCAGTGAAGCTCCTTCTGACCATCTCTGTACTTCTCCATTATAGAACTCTTTTAAAGTTAAAACTTGAAATTAGACGATTGGAGATTGAGGGCAGTTTAGTGGGAGTAGCCGGAAGCCAGTTATTGTTTGAGAGATAGGAAAAGTCAGTTCGTTGTATAAGATCCGTTTGTTTAGAACACAGGTAGAAGTTTTGTTGTTGCATGTGTTTGACTCATTAGTTTTTGTTCTGTGATTTGCTGTCTTTATTTCTGTTTAGTAGGGGTGTAACGGTACGGTAAAATCGTATTCGTTTCGTTACAGTGTCTTGGAGAGTTCGGTTCGGTTCATTCGGTTCGGTACAAAACAATAAGAACTTACATATTCTTTATTTTGAAAAGCTGCCAATACACAGTAGAATTCTTGCATAAAATAAATAAAAGTGACACATTTGGGTGATATTTTAAATAAATTGCACTCTTTATAAAGAAAAACACATTTTTTAAAATAAAAAATGAAATACTGCAACTAGTTAGGATAGATTACCTATCCACATTTTCTGAAGAGAGCACAGATCTGGTTGCAGTGACAATATCTCCAGCAGTAGAAAATGTTAGATGTGTTGCCTGCCCGATCTCCGTGGAACAATGTCGGCATACAACTTTAAATTTATCCACTCGTCTATCCCCGTTATGTATTTTAACAGAGAAGCAAAAGTGTTCCCAAACAGGAGACCGTAGTGAGGTGGGAGGTCTTCAAGCTCTGGCTTCTCTTTCGCTTTTGCCATGCCATTTTCCTACTCGTGCTCGTCACTCAATAGCGTCCGTGCGGAAACTCGCCTAGGAACATTGTTCCGCTGCGCTTAATATCGCGCTAATAATAGATTTATATTATTTAATAAAAATACCGAATACCGAAACGGTACGCAAGTGTCCCGAACCGAACAGGCCGTACCGAAACGGTTCAATACATCCCCGTGAACCGTTACACCCCTAGTGTTTAGGGATAGATAGTGGGTGAGGGGAACGAAGTACCTTCACCCTTATTTCTTGTTTAGTTAGGGATAGAGTTTCTTTGTTTGGTTGATTATTGTCTGCACATTTATTTTGTTTGGGGCTTGTAATTAGTTTTATTAGATAATAAATTCTCTGCCATTTTTTCATCTTTATTTCCATAAACATCTGGTTCATTACATTTACTTTCAATCTTAATGTTAAAAATCCCTTATTTATTGGTATCCCCTAGACCAGATAAATAGAGGGACGTAACAATCGTTTAGCAGCAAACTTTTTACGGCAGGAAGCCGCTTCTTCGGAGGAAAACCTCAGCTAGAGTTAATCCAGAGCGTATCGGTCTGTGTCTCTCATAAACTAGCGCACTTTATCAGCAACACCTGAACATTAGCTGCTCGTTAATACAAATTTCTAATCAGCCAATCACACGGCAGCAACACAAAGGCATGTAGACATGATGAAGACGGTCTGCTACAGATCAAACCGAGGGGGAAAAAGGTGGTTCATGTGACTTGGTTATAGGTGCCAAGAATGGCTAATCTGAGTATTTCAGAAACTGCTGCTCTACTGGGATTTTGTGGGAGCAAATGCCTTGATGCCAGAGGAGAATGGCCAAACTGGTTCGATCTGATCTGCAGAAGAGCATTTTTGAATGCACAACATGTCGAACCTTGAGGTGGATGGGCTACAAGCAGCAGAAGAGCACATCAAGTGCCACTCCGGTGAGCTAAGAACAGGAAACTGAGGCTACAGTTCCAACGGGTTCACCAAAATTGAACAACAGAAGATCAGAACACTGATTTCTGCTGCAACATTTGGAGGGTAGGTTCAGAATTTGGCGTCAACAACAAGAAAGTATTGACAAAAGCTGCCTTTTATCAAAGGTTAAGGCTGGTGGTGGTGGTGTAATCGTGAGGTGGATAGTGGATTAGTACGCCACACCCTCCCCGAGTATTGTTGCTGACCACGTCCGTCTTTTAATGACCACAGTGAGTGAAGCTATCTTCTGATGACTCAATTGGCCTCCACAGTCGGCAGATTCATGATTGTGCTTGGACCAAAACTCTGGGCTGGAATGTTTCCAGAACCAGGATTAAAGCCGTTCTGAAGGCAAAAGGGATCCAACCGGCCGCTGCCAAGGTGTACATGAAATAAAACGACTGACAAATATGTAGAAGGTTTTCAAAATTAACAATATGAGTAAAAAAAAACAGACTACGTTGTTTAGTTTTAGCTCATTTTGAATTTTTTGGTCAGTTTTTAGAATGCGCCTGAAGAAACCAGGACTTTACTTGTTCAGCATTAGTTCAACACAGAGGGAGCTGCAGCAAACACAACGTTAACGCGTTCTCACAACATCTGTCGTATTGTGACCCACAGGTGTGCCTTACCTGCTGTAGGTGTTGAGGACCCACGTGAGGAGAGACACGATCTCATTGGCTTCCAGCTCCTCGGCTGCCAACTCCTGCACCCGCGCCGAAACGGCTTTATGATACAGGTTCAGAAAGACCTGGAAGGTGTTGTAGTGTGGAGGAAAGCACTGCACCATCATGTTCTTCACCACGACCAGATCGTCCAGTACATACTTCCGGGTGATCTCCAGCAGGCGCACCAGCCACATCTTATCCGACTCACGGGTTTCCGACTGCGTGCCTTCGATGCGAGCGCTCACGGTACCCTCCAGAACCTCGTTCATGCGCTTCTTCCAGCATTTGGGTCTTCCGGGTGGGATGAACCCGGTTTGCTTCTTGCGGTCCAGCATCCTGCGGTCAATCTTCTCTTCGCGCTCAATGATTCGGACCACGGATACGAGCATGGTGGGGTCTCTGCGGACGGTGACCATAGCCCGCTGGAGAACCATCCAGAGCTGTTTGGAGAGCTCTTCAGAGAGGCTCTGCACTTGACCGAAGTATCCGCGGATGAGGCTCATGTCGTGCGTGTTCTTGCTGTCCATGCGGTACTGTTCGTACATGAGGTCATCCCGGGAGCACTCGAGGTCCATCAGCTTCCGGTGTGCTTGGAGAAGCTCGCCCTGCTCGATCAGATCGTGCGTCTCGTGTACGATCTCCGGGACTGCGGAGGAGGGAGACATTAAAAAAGTGACTTTCTTCACAAATCAATTCAAGCTCACTGTAAAGAAATGTGACAATGAAACTGAAACACCCATTGGTACAGGGGATGGAGGTTGAGTGGTTATACCTGCCATTAGATCACAGCCGTTTACATGAGGATGGGAGATGTTGAGAATTCAGGGAATTTCTCCGTCTCACCTGAGAATATATTCTTGAGGTTCTCGACAGCTGAGGCTAGCTGACTGTGCTGGACAACGGCGTCTTTCACATCCTTCAGGTTTTCGATGGTGTTGATGCTCTGCCTCCAGTCTTTACTGACGTCTCCCAGAGAGTTCTGGATGTCCTTCACATCACAGAGGGCATTGTGGAGCTGCGTGAGGCCTGTTCGGACCCCATCCAACTGAGACTGAATAGCAGCCTGAAAAAGTCGTGGAGGTAAACTCAACCCAAGAAAAATCTCAGTCAGGTTTGCAACAGGCTCACGTTACCTTTAATCTAGCTTCCACCGAGGCCTTCTTCCGCGCCTCTCTCCGTCTATACTGCTCCACTTTATCCAGCTGGTCAGAGCGCTGCAGCATCCCAGCAACCCTCTGTACTGCCGTGGCAACCGCCTCTCTGTTTGTCTCCTCCATAGCAACCAACACCAACGGCCAAGAAGGTACTGAAATCAGATAAACAGAGCAACATTAACTGCACGTTAAAAATTGTATTTTGTTAAAGCTTTATTTTAAATAACACATTTATTTTCATTGGGATCAGGCGTTGCTAAGGAGGTCACGTGACACCGTCGTACTCCGCTTTCCTTCCTAGCATTTAGATTTAGCTTTAAAGTCGGTGTTTGTGCGTTGCTTCTTAAAGCAAAGACCGTACATTCGCTTTATATAAGTATAAAACATGTATTATCACTCTGGTGTATCAATGTCTTGATGAAAGAATCCTCTTTTAATGTATTGACTCGCAGCGGGTTAAACATTTGAAAGCAAAATTACAAATAAAGAAACTGATGTCCGCGCACAACCTAATGTAAAAACGTTAACATATGATGTTTGTTTAAATTTTGAAATGTTTCGTGTAGATTTCGAGAGTTGTAAATAAACGGTGACTGATGCTATCATGCTACATACATTAGCATCAACTATGCTAAACAATTTTTCGTGGTTATTTCGTCAAGGTCAAATAAAGGTACTCACCCGGAGCTGCGGGTCGTCTTTCAAGCTGTGATTTATTATAGGCGTTGCATTGATGCGTTATTTTAATATGTGTTTATTTAGACTATTTACTTCAACAGTAGTCTTCCTGGATCGCCCGGTCAGATGATGCAGCGTATTGCGCATGCGCAACGTGAAGAGCTGCGCGCGCACATTAGAAAAGAAACAATTTTTTTTGCGATATATTTATTACAATTAAACAGCTTTAACATTGTATCTTTGGGAACCATCGATTATTTTATTGTAAAGGTAAATATTTTTTTAGAGATGCAAAATGTACAAGATCAGCAAACCGTATTATTGGTACTTTTGTACAGGACAAATTGAATTGTTCATAAAATTAATATAGAACTCAATGTTGTATTAAATTTTAACATTATATATTTACAAAAAAGAAAATAACCTTTCTGCTATAGACCTTATGCATTCCAGATGTCTTCAAGATGATCCAATGAGATTTAAGCCCCATGGTTCTGGGCATCCATCACACGGATGGACACTTCCTCTTCACCTTAAGCTCAAGCCGTTCCCACAACAGCTCAGCAGGGTTCCAGTCCCAAGATAATATTTTGAAAATGCTTTCTTAAATCATTTCACTGGTAATGCATCAATAAATACTGTGGATACTATAGATAAAATTTCAGTATTTTTAATATAATGAATACATTTTTATCACAACAGTACAACATATAAATATATCCAAAAATTGTACCTACAAATTACAAAATAATATTCTTTAACATGTTTGTAAACAACCTGAGTGTTTGTATTTTAAATCAAACAATCTGAAATTGTGTAATGCCGAGACGGAATATATCTGAAAGACTAACAAGTTTTGTTTAATTTTAAAGTTCGGTTAAAAAAAAAACCTGAACGTTTCAGAACTCAAATGGTTAGTTTATGTAAAATATAACATTACATGGTTTTAAAGAGTGGTAGTTCTTATACAAATATATCACACAACCCCGCTCTACATTAACTACTTTATCTCCTTATGACCATTCTCTGTAAACCCTAGAGATAGTCGTGCGTGAAAATCCTGGTAGATCAGCAGTTTCTGAAATACTAAGACCAGCCTGTCTGGCACCAACAACCAAATCACATTCAAAAATATCCTGTTTAAATGGCAGCAGATCGTCTAGACCACGCATCGAGTTGCTGCCATGGGATTGGCTGATTGGAAATCTGCATTAACGAGCAGTTCTACAGGTGTACCTAATAAAGTGGCCAGTGAATGTACAGTATTGATTTGGACTACTTTCAATTAGCAAAAAAATAAAATTTTCTTCAAACTTTTAGCGATAGATCATTGTCGATTAATGTCACGTCCATATGACTACTTAATGTCTCTATCACTAAGTGCTGCCACTAGTGGTCAGTTCTGAGTATGACAGGCTCGTTAAGCAAATGCATAGAGAACGTAACGAATTAAAAGAGAACCTAATTCAATAAATACTAATATTTACGATTCATACTTGACTATATATACTGTAGTGAGACTTCGCTACACAACTGATGTCCAATCAGAGCAGGGTACGATTCCTCCACTCATAATTATACTGAAAAATGTTTTGATGACTGTTAATATTATGGATTCTTAAAACCATATTGTTTTCGGTGCTGTGAAGGTCGTCTTCCGCAACACGTCTATGGTGAAATGAAAACCAGTGGTAGAGGAGAATGTAGCTTTTAAACCACAGTAATAACGTCTGATTTCTTGGGCAAATTTCATCCGAATTCTCAGAGTATTCAGACCAAAAGTTAATAAAATAAATGTGGTTAGGTTTTCAAACATTTTGTAAACAATAACTGCATTGAACGGTTGTAAGGCTCTACCCTGGCAAGTGAGAAGACTACGCGTGTGTTCCATGCAGTTTTTCCACAGCGCCTGCTAGTGTTTAGGAGGTATGAAAATGGCTATATCAGCTTCCTTAAGGCCTCTACACAGCGACCCGAACTGATATTCACGCTTCTTTATATGGATCGAGGAAATATAGATGCAATGACGCTCCCTGCCTGAAGATGGCATTTGCGATACAACAGATGCACGAAGAAGACGACAACAGAGAACAAAAACACATAGAAAAAAAATGGAGCACATGGAGCTGCTTGTCAAAAAATTTAGTCTTTCCTGTACGAAGTCGCTATGAAAATGTGTGTTAAGCGCCACCAAGTGGCTCTTTTACGTCCGACTCGCGTCATTGGTCATTCCCTTTGTATAAAAAAATGCATCCGAAATGAAAGTGCAAACTTTTTCGTTCGGTCAGCTGTGTGATGTCTTGCTGACAGCCAGGATTTTGGATCGAGTCACACTTCGGATCGATGTGTAGAGCCTTTAATTCATGTGTGTTTTTCCCAACATCTTGCGTTTAATGAACGCATTAACATATCTTTACAAAAGTTGACATGCACATCTATAAACATGCCTTGAAAGTCCTCAAATATTGTGGCAGTGTCACTTAGTGATCAAACGATTTAACAAAACGATGCTAGCTTTAGCATATGGCTGAAACGTTTGGAATCAGAACATGCTTAGGCATTTGTGGCAAAAAGTTACCAATGTTGAGTGAATAGAAGAAACTATTTGCTTGTTTCCTCAGCAACAGAACTGGGTTAAAAAAAAAAGAGATTGAGAGAGGGAGAAAGCAAAGGAGTGACTACGGAAAAACCCTGATGAAGGATTCATTCAATATACATTTTCAAATTCCACCACAGTGACATTCAAACTGCACCTGACGTGACTTTCAACTCGAACTGCTGAAAGAGTCGTAACTTTAAAGGTAAAATAAGCACACGGTTGAGTTGGTACTGATCAATATTCGTGTTCGACTGCGAAGCCTATCGTGACTGTGGTCACTGCATGTAAACATACGGGTTTGCTTTGTGCAAAACATTGTTTACGGTGCAATTTGAGGTAAAATTGTGTTCCGCGTGTGTTCCATAGCACCGTGCCGCAGAGTCCTCGGGTTCTTGTTTGATATTATGACTCCGGAACTCTTGGGCCACTCGTTGCGCGTGTCTCTTGTGCTCATTTGGGATCGTGTATCCCTCTTGACTCCCGATGAGGCCGTCTGAGTAGCTCTCTTTGTACAAAACATACTTTATTGATCTGTCGACTCCCGCGTGGAGATATTTGTTGCCTCCATTATTGTAAACAGCTTTACCTCGCTGATATAAATGACAGTAATCATAATAGTCACTCTCTGACTTCACCTGTGAATATTCGGGGCGCCAGAGCGTACCGTATCCACTGCAGCCATTTTCAGAGTCAGAATCCTGTTCGGTTTTAATGGCGGCTTCGGGAATCATGCTAAAACATTCCTTTTGCATCATGTAAGTCCTCTCGAGCTTTTGGAATTCTGTGGAGCAGTCGATTCGGGAGTCTGCAGGACGGCTGTGTTTATAACCTTGGTAGTGGTCACTGGAGTCACTGCGTAAGGCTACAGGAGAGCGAGGATCCCATGAAGCCTCATCATCAGCGTGCGACCTCGATGCACCTTGACAGGAAGCATGGAAGCTCATTTCCTCTCCTCTGAACTTCCTGTTGGGCGCCCAAGAGGGATCGTGGCCAAACACACTCGTCCAGTTATACGGCGGTACATCTTCACTGTCAAACGAGCCGCCGGAAACCCGCTGCCTTTTATCGCTGAAACGACAAAGTTTAACGAACTTCAAAATTTTCATCGATGAACAAAATGTACGCATCTCTAGGCAAACATTTCGAACTCAAATTAAACACATCAAGCTCGAAACAATTACACAACAATTTTGAGATTGTGAGATTAGATTCCTGCTCTAGTGGTGATTACAAACAAGTCTTTTTAAGATCAAACAGATGAATCACAAACATGTCATAATTGTGCGTAAAAACATAGTTAAAATAAAGGCAAAAAAAAATGTAAGAAGTAAATCAATCAAACTGCCATAAAATAACTATAAAATCTCTCAAAATTAAATCATTGTGAGAAAAAAAAAAATCTAAAAATATAAATACCTTCCGCAGATGGAAAACAATTAATACATTTTCTCCAACAAGATAGAAAGAAAAAAGGAACAGAATAAATGTACAATTTATGTCATTTTCTCTATAAAGTTTCTAAAATTTAAACACAAACATAAGGCTATATTGTGATTTTTTCTTTAAAAAAAAAAGCATTTTTTTGTGATTTGAGAGCTTCTGATATGAAATCGAACAGGAAATTTCTTAATTTAGCAGCGTTTAAAAAAAATTTAGTTTTTTGTTTCATGAGCGAATCCATTGTAACCGTTACTGTTATCTGGGCAACAATGGCGCATTTTTATTGGGTTTTTTTCAGACATATTTTTGCATTTAAGTTTAAAACCTTGGTAAATGACAAAAATATCAGTATTTGTTATTGTGATGGCAGCTATCTTTGTTAAAAAAAACAAATGTGCCGGCTTGTGCAGTGCATGATGGGAAAGCACACTCGAAATTAAGACTCTTAAGTTGTTCGTTTTTATAAAAAAAAAAAAAAAAAAAAAAAAAAAAAAAAACGTACCAAATCTTGACTCGAGTGCGTTGTGTGGAATCGAAACGTGATTTTTGTGAACCATTCCACCCCAAATAATAAGGCAAGTAGTTTACCGGCTAAAATAAAAAAAAATCTGTTTACAGCCAGCAGGGGCAACGGTCACGGGTTCAAACCCCAGAGAAGCAAGAACCGATGAGACGAATCGATAAAAGCATCTTCCACATGCTGAAACGTCAAAGACTGTATCTGTAGATTTGATGCAGTCGTCACAAAGTGCACAAGGATCTGCTTTACATTTGTTTACCTGCCCCCGGGGCTCTTCTGTTTGCTTTTCATCACCAAACTCTTCATTTTGAGCTGAGTGATGGAGGGCAGCACGAGAGGAACAGCCACACAGAAGAGAGCGAGCTGAGGAGGCATCAGAGCTCCCGACTGAGTCCTCCTCCGCTGACCCTGGAGGAACTTCAGACCTCCCTGAAACTGCATGCTCTGCAGAGAGTGCGAAAGGATGAAATATAGAAACGCTTGGAGGGTTGGTGCGTGGCCTTGTCGAGACGACTGACCAGGAAGCCGGAGGTGCTGTCCAGCAGACATCGCACTCGAGCGATGAAGCAGCGGCTCAGGAATGGAACCATTTCGGGATTAATCCCATCAGATCGCTCGACGCTGTACAGATGAGCCGCCAGGGCCTCCTCGTCTGGTAGGGACACAAACACAACATTCATAGACGTTTTTAGAAAGTAAAACTGATGAACACAATGTGTTCAATAAATCTCAATTTAAGGCAGTTGTGGCCTAATGAATGAGGAAATCGGAAGGTTGCTGGTTCGATCCCCAGCTCCAGCAGTTGACTAACACTAAAGGAACTCGGCTGGAAGGTTGTTCCAAGCATCTTGTGTGGATGCATCCCTCTGTAATCTGTGGAGGCCAACCAGTACGTCTTGTTCTTCTTTACGTGGAAAATAGTTCGTAATGACTTTGTCCCGCTGCAGAAAAAACATCGGAGCCAATCATACACTTCCTTGATGCTACTGTACGATGGCTAAGCATCAACCTGTATTTCTTAACATTGAGAACACTCTATCCTGATCAAATCTCCATCTCCGTTTGAAGAAATGCAGCCCCAAACCTTCAAGGAACCTCCACCATGCTTCACAGGAACAAACTGTTTCTGCGAATAGAGTTGCTTGGCCTTGATCCCAAGTAATCTTCCAGTTTTGAGCTCATCGCATGTTTGGACATCTATTTCGAAGGGTAACGAGCTTGACGTGTCATACATCTACGTTTCCTTTGCCGCCAACTGTATCTACGATCCCATTGGCTGCTTGAATTTGAACCAAGTCTTTGTTTCCACCCAGTTTTAAGCCTCCTACACATCTCCTCAGCAGATGCCTGGCCAAATACTCACTTACCCTGGCTGTAAATCGTTTTGTAAAAGAGAAGTGAAAAAAACTAACCAGTGTCTTGTTTGGGGTCCATCGCCCAGTGAAGCTGCCTCCGAAACTCCTGCCTCTCCTCCACGTGGATGTAATCAAACACCTTCTGATGCATAACGTCTGTCTGCCAAAAAAGAGACTCATCAGTACTTCTAATGTTGGGTAGACATCATTTACACAAACATTTCACTGTAGAGGCTCTCGTACATCGTGAAGATGCTCGGTGGTGTTTAGAGGAGCTCGTGAGATTTAGAGTTCATGCCCGGCCACGTCCTATTTTTCATTTTCTCCTCTTCTAATAGACCTTCCTGGAAGGAGTTTGCATGTTCTCCCGGTGCTTGCGTGGGTTTCCTCCGGGTACTCCGGCTTCCCCCACAATCCCAAAAACAAGCGGTTAGGTTAAACGAATAATCTAAATTCCCCTTAGGTGTGAATGTGTGAGTGATTGTTGTCCTGCGATGGACTGGCGACCTGTCCAGGGTGTACCCCTGCCTCTCGCCCAATGTGAGCTGGAGATAGGCACCAGCAGACCCCCGTGACCCCGAAAGGGAAGAAGCGGGTTGGAAAATGAATAATGACTTGTGAGGACTAAAAAAATAAATAAATAAATAAATAAAGGTATAGGTGCAATTAAATTAAAATCATGAGAACGATCACAAACAAAATTATTGTTCATTTATTTTAAATAAAATAATTGAATGAAAATATTTCAATCCAAATAATTAAAAGGAACATGTATTTTATTTTTCATTACATTTTCCTCTTTTAAAGATAATTTTCTTCAGAGGTCACTAAATTATTACCGTTTTTTAAATTATTTTACACAAACTACAATAATTGTAATAACAAAATAAATTACAAAAGATATCTGCTTATTTAAAAAGAAAGCCAATTTATTGTTTTGCTTTTAATAAAAGAAATAGGTAAACAAAACTGTGCTAATAAATAGAAATAACTAAATAAAATCTTTACAATAGGATGAAAAGATTAATTTTATCATTGCAAAACATAAAAAAATATAAAATAAAAAAAATAGAAAAAAAATTTATAAAATTATTTACAAAAAATGCCATTATGAAAAAACAACAACTAAATTATGAAAATATTTATTAAATATAAAACAAAAATATTAATATACTATACTTATAAAATATTAGTACAATGTATATATTCAATAAAAATATAAACACACAAAACAAACATCAAAAAATAAAATAAAGACTAAAACCAAGACACTGTAAATGTAAAAAAAAAAAAAAAAAAAAAAAAAAAAAAAAAAATCTATATTTATAAAAAAGCAGACATTTATTCGAATCGACTTCCAGTGCAGGGATGGGAGTATTCACGAAGGCACGCAGGGCTGTCTGTTTTGGGCCGTTCTCGTCCGCTCTGTAAAGCTGATCAAACAAATGCTGTATCCAGCAAACCACTGCGTGTGCGTGACACTGTGCTGCTTGCATGAAAACCTCTCTGAAGGACAGCAAAAAAAAAAAAAAAAAAAAGGTCTTGAATACCAGCCCACACAGCCAGAGCCTCTCTCTTCCCTTTATTCCAGTCTGGGACGGGCGGGGCTTTCAGCACCAGAACAATCCTGTGTCTTCTGGATTCCCAGCCAGACTTCGCTGTTTTTAGAGGAAGCCTGACCGTTTGAAGGCTGTGAGAAAGCCTCAAATTAACGGATGAGTAAAAAAACCTTCATGCTGGAAAAGTCTGAAACACGACATTCGGCTGCATTTCAAGTTTCTAAACAGCAAATTATATTATTATATTATATTGTCACTAACTGTAACATAATCATTATTTTTGTGTGGGCATTTATCAGAAATAAAACAAAATCTTTAAATACACTAATAATAGTGTATATTATACGCATTTTTTTGTAAACCATGTTTTAGACTCCTCTCGAACTAGGATTCTGAGGTAAAAGGGTGATTTGTTTTTTTACAGGTACCTGATGGAATCCCAGGTAGTCAATGATGGTGGATGATGCGTAGAAAATGACGCCGTCTGAGCTGACGACTAGTGCAAATCCAGAGAGAGACTACCAGAGACCAAAGGAGGAGAGCATTTTAGCACTTCAAATAAATCTGATCACCTTTAAATTTAAATGTGTCGTTTATTCACTGGGATCAAGAAAGAATGGGATCTCTACAACAGACCTGCAAGAGGAGATCGTTCTCTACGACACGCGGCAGAACCTCCTTCCTGCACTCTTCTTTCTCTTGAACTGCTGTAAACAAAAGAAGGGCCTTCATTTATTATTCTATTTTAATTCTGGCACTTTTTGGCATTTGACGTCATTCATAAGCAACTTCAATCTTCTTTTTTTTTTGCGGTACATGATTTACAACAGTAACAACCTTGAACCAGTTTAGCACAGCGTTAGCAGGATCTTCACAATTGGTTAGCAACAGTTTAGCAAGGCGTTAGCAGGTGGTTCACAATTGGTTAGCAACAGTTTAGCAAGGCGTTAGCAGGTGGTTCACAATTGGTTAGCAACAGTTTAGCAAGACGTTAGCACGTTGTTCACAATTGGTTCGCAACAGTTTAGCAAGGAGTTAGCAGGTCGTTCACAATTGGTTAGCAACAGTTTAGCAGATGTTAGAAATTGATTTGCTAACGTCTTGAAAAACGTTTACTAGTGTTTAGCCAGATGTTATTAACTGATAGCAAGATGTTGGCAATTGGTTAGTAAATGTTTAAAGATGTTAACAAGTGTTTAGCCAGAAGGTAGCAATTGGTTAGTAAATGTTTGGCAACTTCTAGTCCGCAATGTCATGATCTGAACCACATTTCAAATGTTACACAAACAGAGTTCACAAAATGAACAATGGCAGAAATCAGTTTGTTCAAGGCTGTGTTAGAAGAGGCAGACCTCGACCCTAGAGCTGATCTTTGAGGAGGGAATGGCTTGTATGGTGTGGGACAGTGAGAAGTTCCTTCAGGTAGAAGAAGCTGTGATGCGGAGTTTCATTTTCATTCTTTTGACTTTTTCAAACAAGCTCAGATCTGCAGGTGGAAGAGCTGCTTCCCACAGAAATGCGCTTATTTCACTGCTGGCTTGTTTTGATGAGGGGATGGAAATCAAAACCAGACCATCGCGACTGGATTTATGAGCAGATGTGGAATTGAATCTTTTTCTGGTTTGAAAAGGAAAGTACAGCAAACTTAAAGGCACAGTAACGAAATTGTGTTTGTGCAGGGATGCTCAGTGTGCAGCAGTTTGTTGCCACCGAATCAAAGCGAGACACTTTCCGCCCCAATCATAAAGTGATATTCATTTATTAAATCTTTCATTTTATACAGATACTTGGGCCATTTTTGGAGAAAAGCCTGTTAAATAAATAATTGTACATCTACTTATTATAACTCTGTGTTTTTAAGAAGATATTTAACCGTAAGGAAAGCAGAACCTGATTGTATTTAACACACACTTGTTTCACTCTGCATGTGTGTGTGTGTGTGTGTGTGTGTGTGTGTGTGTGTGCTGGAGGAAGACGAGGAAGGCTTACAGTAGACGTATTTGTGCAGTGCTGGTTTCCAGTGCTCTGATGGAGAGATCATTAGGTTATTTTCACTGACATCCCACTAAGGTCAAGCTGTAGTCGACCACAGTCACGCAAGCCCAGCTTTAACACAGCCTCTTAAAGGGCCAGTACGCCAGTTACTCAGACTGTCGGTCAAATATTTATTTATTCAGATAAATTTTGGTTATTTGATTTTGGTGTGCTTGTGAAAAGAGATGTTTTTGAGCTTTGTTGCATTTTATTTTTCCATCTTTGGGTTTCCTCTGATCCCGTCTTAAATAATTAACCATCTCATTCCTTTTAATAGTGTTACAGCTTCCCAGTTGAATGTCTCCCATCACAGACCAGTGGCAGTTTTCAAACAGATACGTGTACATGATTCAAAACTTATTTGTAAATCTAAACTAAAAGGTTAAACGGAGTAATGTATATTTTTACAGATGTTCTGGTAAATAAATATGACATTCTATGGAGGTACGATAAACGTGATGAGATCCTTAACAGCAAATAAACTTTTTTTTTTATTATATTTTAAAAATCACATTTTTAAAAATACGGTTCAAATTAACTCTAAATGCACATTTTACACCTTTGCCAAATACTTCTGGGCATAATCAAATGTTCTCCAAAATGATATTTAATCAAGAACTAGACCTTAACATACATAGATGAAGAAAAAACCCAAATAAACAAAAATTAATGAATTAATGTGTGACTTCAAATTTCTCTTTTCATTACTTTAACAACCCAAAATCTTTTTCTGTAGCATATCATCATTTCAGTAAATTAAATAAAGTTTAAATTCAGCCAAATTTTACATTTACATGTAAATACAATTTTACAGACTTTTAGTAAACACCACATCATTTTTTGAGTACTGTAATTTTTGAATGCATTTCATTTTAAAATCCATTTACTCAAGTATATTTCAGTTTATTTTTACCGTCGCTTACAAAAATATTTTATTTTTAATGGGAGCACCATCATTTTTAATATTTTGAAATCAATAAAAGCAATACAATTTTATTCTATTACATTTTTCCTAAATTTACTTTTGCAAAAAAAATAAAATAATAATAATTAGTTTTATTTGAGTACTATAATATTTAAATGTCTTTCATTTTAAAATGTATTTAAGCAATTAAATTATTTTAATTTAGATTTTTTTTCCCTGATATTTACCAAAGACTTACCGGTACTTAAAATGTAAATTATTTTTAATTTGAGCACTGTAATATTTAAACGTCTTTCATTTTAAAACCAATGTAGACAAAAAAAAAAAATTTTAGATCCTCTCTGTCTTTAGGAAAACAATAGACAAAAATATATAGAAAACAACATTTCTACTTAATTTCTTATTGAGAATAAGGGTTTTTACACCTTGAAATGCATATTGAAATGCTCTTCAAAGTTTATATATTATTGTGATTTAACGCTTGAATGTTTCTTTTAAGAAGGGAACACTTCTCACTGGAGCTCAAACACATTCTGTGAAGACCACGCCACCCAAGACCTCACCTAAATTGTTTCTGGCACAATTGGTTCCGCTCAATTGGTCACATGACACAAACACAACAGCCCACCGCAGAGGCACATGCTCAGTGGTGGCAGATTGTTTCACATCGCCCGCATTAAGTCAATGGCTTTCCAACAGAATTTGGGTTAACCTCTGAGAAGAGGGGTCAGCATGTGCCTTTGTGAACTAATGGCTGTGGCGTGAGAGGCGCAGTGTTTGGAAACAGTCTCTCGCATGAGATCATGCATTAGTCCGCCGGCTCGCGGCTCTGTTTACACTATTATTCACAAAAGCTCTGGCTCTACCCGTCTGGTTTTGTCAATGGGGTTTATTGAGCATTGCTTATTGATTTTAGAACAGCAACAGGGATGATTAGAAATCCCAAAACGACGTGTAAAATAAATCATTCAAAACACAGGATCATAACAATTAGGATTCTTTACGTTTCGAACAGGTGTGAACAGAACGTTTGCGCTAAAACCAAATATTCCCACATTTTTGAGGGTGAGTTTTTCTCTCTTGGCTTTAAGATCGACCTTCTGAGGAATATTAGTATATTGTTAGCAGATGAGAGTCTGCTTGAAATGAGCTTTTGTTTAAAGTGCTTATATAAATAGTTCGTTGTGTATACAGACCCCCCCCCCAGTATATTATGTAGCATATAGTTGGATTTCGTGTTTGACATTCATAGATGACTCTACCAAACCCAGAGGTGGCAGTCTATTCATGGCATTTGTTAATATTGCATGAATGACCTGAGAGAAGTCTCTGCTTTGGCCGCAATTATTAGAGTGAAACGCAAGAAGTCCCATCAAACTTTAGCGCTCACCGATTGGATATTTCAAACAAGGAGCAGTTCATTGATTGGATATTTGCTACAGATATGCGTTCACAAGACGTTCACCAGGCGTTTTGAAATGATGGAAGTTATTCAAATGAGGACCCGAAAAACCACAGTTCACATGTGCATATTGAACCTAAGACTGTTCTATAAAAATATATCTTTTTTTAATAATTGTAAACATATGCAGAACAGACTGAAGAGCAGTCAAAGAGCCGCAGGTTCACCACCCATGTGCCAGCTATGCCAATCGTAAGACAACCCATCTACGGTAATATAGAAGAATCTACGGTAATATAGAAGAAACGGAGAGTTTACCCTGTGCCTCTTTACAGTGAAGCTAAAGGACACATCAGCGTTTGAAAGCTTTTTTTTTCCTTTTGGTGAAATGATTAGGACCGTAAATGTAAAATCAAATAAAAAGTAACATTAACAGTTTAAAAATATAAATCCAAGAAGGGAACAAAGAAAACAATGGAGGTCAATGGGTTTCTAGGGCTTCAAACTATACTCCGTTGTATTAAACCAAAGAAAGAGCAAAAATACATCTGGAAAAAAAAAAAAAAAAGTACATGTTTGGTTTTTGTTGTCTAATATTTATTTCTCTTTTGAGATTATTTTCAGATGGAAGAGAGAGAGAGAGAGAGAGGGAGGGAGGGCTTTACTTGTGCACAGAAAAAAGGATTTGCAAGAGGACTCCCCGTGCACGCACACACGCACACGCGCACACCAGGCAGGCTGACATTACTGCAGTTGTCACGCAACAGAATGAGCTTAATGACAAACCCCTTTATGACAGATCTGGGTCAATTTCGCCAGCCGTTCGCACGCCATTGTGTCTAAATGCCTTTCAGATGGAAAAAAAAAATACAAATAAAAACAATTAAAAGCAGATCTGTTTCAGGATCTGCTTTAATGCTGCACTTTGCTTCTTTTGTGAAGCGTTCACACCCCACAGAGAAAATATGTCATGTAACATTAGCCTTACGGGGAAACTAATCCACCGTCGAAGTGCCCCAGCCCCGTTTTCAAACATTACTAAAAGTTAACTAAATCAAACATAATCTTTGGTTAAAAATATATATTATTTTACCTAAATTCAGCGTAAACAAAGTGATAATTAACATCAACCCGTGTGTGTTTCATTGGTTGATGTGGTTTGACTTTTTCAACGTTCATTTTCTTTGAGCGAATCCTTTCAACAGTATTTTAACTGGATCACATGCTCAATAAAAGCAAAGATCAAAGATGCATTTATCCAGGGATAACTAAATTCAGGAAATTCAGAAGGAAAAAAAAAAAAAAATCCCCCTCAGTCCCATGCTAAACCAGATGTTAGTGGACTCACGCACATGCTGGACGCAGGACGCTGGGATCATTCATCAGCTTCCAGCACACATTCTCACATGATGAAAACAAACAGAGGAATGTTTCCAGCACAGAGACACCGAGAGGAATTTTCCTCATCTGCACGCGAGAAGAATGTGCCAAGGAGCGTCTGGAGGCTGCCAAACGCCAACAACTGCCAGATCTCAGGAGGGAAATCTGAGCAAGAGACTGGCCGTGCAGGGCACAACAAATCATGCAGCAAACCGACGACTCATTTGCTGTCTGGAGGTTTTAGAGAGTCACTGGCCAATTTATTAGGTACACCCTACTACCACACACAAGATTTGGCGTCAACTCAAGCTTCGATTACTGTAATGAACTCTGTATTGTAATGCTGAGCTTCTGTCAGAAGAAACATGATCAAATCTCTCCAGTTCTTGCTTCTTTGCACATATCCTTCCTGTAAAGTTTTATTATTAATTTTAAAGCCATGTGACTAAACCATCCAAACAACAACAAAGGGAGGCAGAGCTTACTCTGTGACCACTACAAATGCAAGCAGTTGTGTTATTTATAATAGTTTTATGTTAGACTTTAGAAGTCAGCGTTACAGCTTGTTTTATAGGAATACTACTTTATAAAAGAGGGTTACGCACACGCTGTCTCGGAGACAGGAGGTGGATGAAGAAAGTGGTAAAAAGCCTATTTTTTTCTCACTGCTAAAAAGGCTTTTCACAGAGTTTAAGGACGGCATTCTATAGACTGTCGAAATCTAAAGATAACTATATGAGAATTCAAACATTAAAATGCATGGTGAAGCCATCAGGAGAAATCAGCTGAACGTTTATCACACAAACAATCGGTAACAGTCCCGTGGTCTAATGGCACAATACTAAATTGTGAACTGTAAGATGTTTTGGACAGCTGTAAATATCTGGTAAATGATAATCTTACACATTTGTACAGAAAAAAAAGCCTTTTCATTCTTGTTGGGGAAATCGCTCTCATCTTAAGAGAGACGGAAGATATAAACAAATTACCATTCATTAAAAAAATTTTAAGAAAAAAAAAAAGGATCTTACAAATACTGGAATTTTTTTTTCAAAGTACCTTAAATGACGAATGTAAATTCAAAAATAAATAGCATTCCTTTACATTTTTTTGTAAAGATATTTGGAATTTAAATTCTACATGGATAAATACATTTTATGCCTACAAGAACATTTGTAAGTTTAGCTCAATGAGGTGAGCAAATCAAGAAGACAACGACCAAACTGCTGTAAAAACTCATTCGCATCTAAAAATTATTTAAATAGAAAAAAAATACAAAGGAAAAATAAAAAAAAATATAAATAGCACTAAACAATAAAGATAGACATTAATTTTCTGTGCCTCAAAACCAGGCTCATATTGAGATAAAGTGGAATAATTAAAATTTTACTTCGCATATTGTGCGCATAAATTGGAATAAAGTAAAGAAACATAATAAAACAGGTATATAACTTTAGAATAATATAGATTTGAATAGGAATAATATGGAAACATACAGAAAAGTTGCACATTATGAAGAATTAAAAAAAAGCCTCGACTTGGACAAATAAATTTTATACAAATAAAAAAAAAAAAAAAAAGCATTAAAGCTACTCTGTTAAACAACTGAGAAAAGGGTCATAAATGCAAAACCAATCCAGCATTAACAGACAAGATGGACATTTTGTAAACAAACTGTGGACTTTGTGATCAAATTACTGAGGAAGTAAACAGCCTTGAACTGAAACGAAACCCAACACTCACAAGCAGCCGCTAGAACAGAACAGTGAGCGCTTTAAACAGAAGCAGCGATCTGCAGCCGTCCCTTTAAGAGCTTCTCAGAGCGGGGACTTTGCCAGGCTGCAGTCACGCAAACTCTCCCCAGGAGCCAGCTGAGCATTCATTACCCACAACCCCCTTCTCTTCAACATCCTAAACACTACATCTCTCTCATACGCTCGGTCTATCTTTGCCTCGGTGCCGTCACTCCCTCATTGACGTTTTCACACACAGTAGCTTTCAGTGCAGATCTGACGGTTGTGAAGGAAAAAGTGTTTAATTGAAGCTTAGGAAAAAAAAAAAAAGTGTTAAAAGTGGCTACATTTAAGCTGATAAAAGTTGATTAAACCATTTTCTGAAAGTATTAAGATTATGTTTAACACAAGAACACAAATATTGCCTTAGTTCTGGTTCTGAATACCTCTAAAAGCACTAAACAAGCAAATCTGGAAGGCAAATCCAAAGTGTCAATAATGATTTTACAAGCGAGATTTTTCCACGCCGTTTCTAATCGCTGACCTGGAGCACTTTAAAAATGTCAGATTCAGTGTCGCAGGCAAACATTTAGGGAAATAATATCGAAACTTTTGATTAGACTTGCGCTTTACAATCTTAGTGCCACCTACTGGAATGGAGTTTTGAGAGGTGTTTAAAATTTTGTGTAAATGCTAGATTTTTTTTTCTTCTCCAAAGAAAAAAAAAAAAACATTTAGTCATTACAGACATTTCCTCATCCTTTCTGGCTAAAGTTTGGGTATCATTAAAAACTTGAATATCGCAAACGATTTGTGAATGAAGCACCATTTCCATCCGAGCACCAACAAGTCCAAGTGACGCAATTATGCGCATTTAGCATTTCCGTCCATGGTTTTTATTAGGGATGCACCAAAATGAAAAAATGAAACCAAAAATTTTGGATGCACTTGGCCAAAAACCGATACCGAAAATGGTTTCATTCATTCATTGTTTTTTAAACGCCCTTCCAGCTTCTATGGCTATTTCCAGGGTGAGAGCAATTTAAGTTATTGAATTAGATAAAATGTTTAAAACCAGCTCTTCCTAGAAATTTTAATACCGTATTTGGATCTACTTGACTAAAAATGTGATCTAGAGTTGTAGAAGAATAAAATTGTTTTCTGATGGGGGTTAAAAAAGGACAGTCAAATAGAATAGGTTTTATAGATAGAGGAACTTTACATGAGCGGCATTCAGCTCGACTATCTCCAGTTACTAAAAACTGGTGCGTGAGCCTAGAGTGTCCAATTCTGCATCTTGTATAAATGACCTGCCGAAAATGGTTTCATTAAAAAACATGTTTGAAATATTTTCTTTTTGTTTGTATTAAAAAAAAAATACAAATTAATTAACAAATCAAACTTTTATTGATAATAACAGTAATAAGGCTGTTCAACAACAAAAAAAATTCATTCTGTAGCAAAAAAAAAATAAATAAAAAAATGCTAGCCGCTTTTTTACTTCAATTTTACATTACTGTACCAAACAGAGCACAAACAAAAGAAAATAAAATATATTACAACTTTTCGGTCCTCATCTGAAACTTTGAAGTGCTTCCAAACCACTGACATACTCCGTGTTGATGCGTAATGACAGCGCGAACAAGACGGGAGGATAGGAGAGGCATGGCAACAATTTCTGCTTTTATTTTAAGAGCTTTTTACGTGTCGGCCGAAACCAGTAATGCTATTATTTTCTGCGGCCGAAATTTCAGTGCATCCCTAGTTTTTATACAAATAGGGGGACAGACACAGAGTTTATGTCTTATGGAGGGCACATCAATGCCTCAGAACAGTTTAGATCCCATTGAAATGTACGTCACTTCTACCGAATGCATAGAGAAGTTAAGTATACGACTAGTACGGGTGACCAACAAACACACTGCAGCCTGTTATTAGAGCCAAGCACTGTAGCATTTGCCTGACAACATCGGGATTGGCAGATCCGCACTGGACCAGGTATAATGAGAGTGGCTGAGGTCTTGAGACCTTCTACTAAGCACATATTCCAGCATGACTGGTTTGATGGTGGGTCAGTGATGGTCTGGAGAAGCTTTTCTTTGAAGGGCCATCAGGAGCAAGCCCAGATGTTGTAGACTGCATAAAGGTCATAACCCTTCTTTTGGATCAATCAGTAGAGCACGGCACTAGCAATGACAAGAACGTGGATTTGAACCCCAAGGAGTAAGAACTGATCAAAGACGTTAGTTCCTAGAAGATTAAGTCACTTAAAAAAAAAGCCTAATGCTTGGATGTTTTAATTATTTAAAAGTAACCATTTCAGTAGTTTTTGCTGTGCTTAAAGTACAAGACATTGCCTCTCAAATCAAGCATTCTATGTTTGACCTTTAACATAACGGTCCTCCACAGCAATCAATGGCTAACAGGCTAAGCTAAGATCATGATTTGATTATAATTGTGTCAAACAAGCAACCAGAACTGGTGTCGAACCAACAAAGGCTTTCACAGGGCTTCCTGCTGTGCTTTAGATTGGAGGTGGAGAACAAAAACACAATGTCTGTACACGGCTCCAGTCATGCAAACTAATTTCAAGTACGGTTTAATAAACGAACACCTGGAGATAGACCTTAAAGGGGCTGTATTCAAGTTTGTGGCCAAAAATGGTACTGCAGTACAAATGTAATTTGTAATAATCCCTCGTATTATCAAAAAATGTTGAGTACTTACAGCTTCGAAGTCAAAAGATGCTCCAGCCAAACTAAACACTACTTCCGGTTCAGTGAGCCAATAAGAGCAAAGTGTTATTAGCCCGCCCCCATTAGAGATTTGTGCCACAACGATGAAAGCAAATTTGCAAAGCATAAAGAAACTCTTAAAAAGAACAAATGAACATTTGAAGCACAAGCAAAACTGTGATTAGCGAAAGTTAAGTCTGGTGGTAACTGGCTATTAGATTTGTTTCTTGAGTTTTTTTCATTGGTCAGCACACTTTGTTTGTTTTCTCAAAAGTTCTGCATGTTTATTTTGGAATAAATTCCATATTCAGCTTGCCAGATTGGCATGTGGTACCATTCAAATATGCCAAGGGATACGACACACCAAGTTTTTCATTTGAAAAAGAGCTTTGAGTTAAGCAAATTCAAGTTAGAAGTTTATTTTACTCAATGCCTTTGTGGAAACAACCACTCTCCGCTTTGGTGACCATGTCATGAAGCTATATGCCAGTATTCATCCATTAAAGGCAGCATAAATTGAAAAATAATAATAAAAAATCTGGCCGGCAAATGCGTTTCTGTAAAAGCTCTTCAGGTTAGTTGTACAACATTCGTGACTGTTATGAGTAAAGATGCTACTTGGAAAATGACCAAATCTCCAACTCAAACTCCCAAATAAACATTTATTACTGGTAGAGAAAGTTGGCATGGGAGGAGGGGTATAGAAAGGTACTTGAAGGTCTGGACAATTGGTGGACAACATGCTTGAGGTTGGTGGAAACAAGCTCTACCTGCTTGGAATCTTCTACCAACAGAGTTTCGATTGAGTACACAAGGAAATCAGCCAATGGTAAGCTGCGTGGAGCAACCAGCATGGGGAGAGGGCAGTGGCCTGGTGGTATTGGTTAGGAGTTTAAACACCCAGAGATCTTTGACCAAGTGTTGACCTCTCTTCAGGCCATAGCTTCACCCACTGGAAATGTCATGTGTTAGAATCTCACTTGCATCGAACCCGTGGAGCATCTTTCAAGAGTAGCTAGAGTGGGGGAGGTGGGCATCTACGTACGGGTTTTGTTTTAAAAACAAATAGTCATTGATTGTTTTTCAAATCAGTGATTTGACACCATGTAGAAGATATTTACTAGAGTTAATTGGTATATCAAGCTCTAGATATGGCGTCACAAAACAATACAAGCCCTGTTCGATCCACCAGGCTAACGGTAGGAGAAATGAGCACAAAATGGAGCAAATATTTAGTTTCCAAGGTTTTAGATCTAGGTCGGGTTCTGTAATGAGGGCAGGGGCAGTCGAAGGGTTGAGTATTGGAAGCGACAGCAGAGACTTTAATTGATTTATTCCTTTAATGGTTAATTGAGAGCGTCAAACCGAAAAACCTCACCCTGAAAGAAGCTCTTGACCCTCAGGAAGCTGACGCTGAGCCTCAGGACGGAGAGTTTGTCCAGTTTGGAGATGACCTCCACACTGAAGGGTAGCAGACTGGCGAGCCGCTCCAGCTCCGTGTTTAGACGCTCGCGGTGACGTTTTGATGGATTCGACTTCTGATCCGTCTTTTCTGCTTTCCTGTAGACGCATATTTTAAAATTATTATTCAACACAAACATATTTTAATGAAGTGTGGGGGCAAATATAAGAATTTTCCATTGCTTTCAATTACACGATCAAATTCTAACATTTTACCTCGATTACGATTAATGAACAGTATTTTATTTATTTATTGATAGATTGATTGATTCCGCAAGAAAAAAAAAAAACCCCAGGTAAAATTTTATTGATTTTAGGGTCTGAAATAATAAAAAAAAATAATATATTAGCCCTAATTAATATTACTATCTATACCACACTTTTCAATACATCATTACAGCTTATCGAGTTTTATGCAAAATTATTGAGGGCAAAATCAACAATGTTCACTAAAGATCTCTTTAAATAATGTCATAAATGTAAAATAAATAAATAAATAAAATAAAAACAATTCAACAACCCGAAAAACAACAGCCTGATAGACATGCATTTTAAATTAAACACATTATGCTGTAACACAGAATAATTATGTTTTTTCTTAATTATTATTAACTAGTCATTGTTATCAGTGTTACACAATGAAGTATTCAATTATTTACTACAACTTTGACACATTAAACATTTAACACTTCCTAGCATCCATTATGCATTGATTACATTAAAATTCTCCTTTTTACATTTTTTTTTTAGTTAAACAATATTGCAAAAAAATATTCATTATATCACATGGAAAAAAAATAGTTTGGATTGTTAAAAAAAAAAGTGATCGTCAAAGTCAATAACCATAAAAATTTATAATATATATATATATATATATATATATATATATATATATATATATATATATATATTAAACCATTTAAACCAATCAATAAATCATTCATTAATTTCCCTTTTAATAATAACAAATTATTGTAAAATATAGTATTTTTTATACTCTGTATGTTTAAAATGAACATTTAAAATTCTAATTTCATAGCCTTTTAACACAAAAAAATAAAACAAATGTTTATATAAAACCAAGGTAATAATTGGAATATTGTTCATTCAGAAGGAAGTAACCTCTTGGAAAAACAGTTTTTATTATTAAGTACTCAAATAAACAAACAAAAAAAAACCATTTGAGATTTATCATCATTTTTTAACTTAAATGGTAAAATTCATATTATCTCGGAAGCATATTTCAGGGCAACCAAGAACACAGCCAAAAACATTGATAGGAAAAAAATCTAACAAAATAAAAACACCTGAACACCCACAGCAGATTTCTATAACACTTTTCAAAAGCTAAGCAACACGCCACGTTTGCCATTTTAAAAAATTTACATTATACAATTACTGAGCAAAGTTATACTAGCGAACACACAGAAATGCTAAATAATAAGAGTAATTATGAAAATACTCAACTGTTTCTGTACAGGCTTCCGTCTCTTCCTCCCCGCGTACAAACAATCTCCCGGTGGAATCATCCTTGCGTTATCCAAAGATGCGACTTAAAACACTTTAAAACAATCCTTTCTGTTTCCTGACAGACATGTTTAGACGTCGAAAAAAACCACAGAGGTACACGATTAGGAGATGAACAAACAATCGTCTCAATAACATTTTAACAGAAAATAACAATTTCTCACAAGGCTGCAAAGTTAAACTGTATAGTCGTAGTCACCTAAAATGAGGGAGCACTCACCAAAATCCATGAACAGCGGTCAATAATGGCTACAAAGATTTTAAGTGTTTATATATCACGCGAAATCATCCAGAATGGCGTTAAACTGAAATGAACTCTTGACTTGACGGTTGGGTCACACGCGCGCTCCCTTTTTATAGCGGCTCTAACCCGTTTCGTAGTGGATCACGCATGCGCGCAGCCTATGGGGAACCGTTTTTTTTCCGTTTGTAGTACGACGTACTATAAACAATAAATATATTTAAATAAATAATGAGACCGTTGTCTTTCTAAATGTATAAAGCAACAAATGTAAATACAAATAAATATAAATAAAATTAACTTTTTTTTAAATGCCAACTAACAGTGCTAAAGCCACATTTTTAAAACCACCAGACTAGGTCAGCAAAAAGTGAAGATATTTCGAAAACAATATATTCAAAATGCATGAACCCCTTTTTTCTTATAGAAAAGATTTGTTACAATAATACAATTAATGATAATTCGCAAATCTTTTAGAATTCATGGAACATACATGGTTACACTGCTTTATTTACTTTAATTTCAAAAGCAACTGGTGCACTAACCATAAGATAATTTTTAATCCTTGAACTTTTAGAGATAAATACATTGAAAAAAAAATTTTATTGAAAGACAAGTCAAAAGTTGTGAGGTACTAAATAATAAAGTCTGAAACCATTTTGAAAGTTTTAAAGAAACAGTCACTTGACTGGTTTATGTGGAGCCAACTGAACCATGCCACACAGTCATTTTCTTTGTCCACTTGGTCCTGGTTTGTGCTCTTGAGGGTAAAACATAGGTAAATAGGTCTCCAGTACTTTTCAGGGCAATTTCTCAGAAAAGTCAATTGAATCTTATTTGGTGAAATAGGGAAACCATGGGTAGAAAATGCAGACAAAGTTCAATGGAACTTGGACTGGTCTTCATTTGGCCATTTGAGGGACTACAGCGCCAACTACTGAACCCTGTCCAAAATTCAACTTTTACATGAGAATACACATAAAGGTTAAGAAAGAGGTCACAAAATTATAGAAAAATCTATGAGTCATTTTCCCCCTGACTAGCCAAAAGAGCCTTCATAATATAATTTAACAAAGATTACGAAGAATTTCAATGGAAATCATACACTGCTTCTCAAACTACACTGAATTATGCATCAGTCGTCACTATAAACTAAAGAGTAAAACATTAATGACTTTTCCACCTTTGCTGGATTTAAAACAACATTTAAGCGTTTGAAATGGAACAATGACGCCACCTGCTGTCAAAAAGAAAAACAAAAACTGCACTTGACATTTATTTATTTATTTACAAATGTATTTTTTCTCATCAACGATATGTTTTCACATATTAAGTTCCACATCCACTTGAACAAACGGACGACTAGTCTTCGAGAATATAGTTGGGATTCACCACCAAAAACGGATCGTCCTCCGAGACGGGCTCTTCTCCATCCGCACCCATCTTTGTCAGCCCTGTTTTAGTCAGCTCTATGATGATGTGATCCTGAAGAGAAAGAAGAAGCTCTACTGCAGGCAAGCTCCACAACAAACAGGTTTGAACGTTCCTTACATAATGGATGAGTCTGTGAAGAACTTTCTCAATTAGGTTTTTCTTAGCGACCAGTTCAGCTTCAGAATCGATTTCACTCTCAATTTCCTTCAGATACCAGTTGATGAGTTCACTCCTCTTCAGAGATGCTTCTTCATCCACTAGCACACACAATGGCGTCAAAAACCCACAAAAGAATAAATGGTATAAATGTAAATAAAAAAAAAATGCATTTTGGGTTTTAGAGACATACACTGCTCCATCTTCTGCATGTGTAGAACCAGCAAGTTGGAGACTCTCTTGTACTCCGCAAAGGTCATCCTGAGAGCAGGTTTGGACGCCACCGCGTCAGCCGGTTTCTCCTGGTTTTCATTCCGATCCGTGTCCATGGCCTCTAGGGCTTGACCATTCACACCCCCTCCATTGTGAACCTCCATCTCTTGACCAAACATTTCATTCTGACCTGTGCCATTGATGAGGATTTTCATTTTAAAGTAGTCATGTAATTAATAACTTTGCTTTTGCTAAACAGCAAAAAAAAAAACGACTAATTTGAATGCTTTAACTAGAAAACAGAGATTTCTGTGCTTGCTTATGATATCTGATCAACCAAGAGTCAGTCAAGTGAAAATAACTTAACATTTAGAAGTAAGTGCCTCACTCGCACCCTAGAAATAAGCACGGCCCTCCACAAGCAAGTCAACATATGGGTAGAACTTAAAAAAATGTGATTGGAATTCAGTTTAAATCATTTATGGATGTGGTCGACAAGTCCTTTCCTTTGCAAGTTAAAGACTATTCCAAATAAATCTAGATGGTTGAGTGGAGAAAAGCGGACCTTCGAGCCGGAACAGTGCTCTCGCAAACTGACTAAACAGTTGTTTTATTCTTCAACACACGTTTGTCAGACAAAACACTGACCCCGATACTTTGTAAATAATAGAATAATCCATAACCTTTCTATCAAGACACCGATAAAAATGTAACGAAAGCTGAATCTCACCATCGTCATCCTGTTCCTGATCAAAATTAATGTCGGGTGAGTCGACGCGAATGATGGATTTATTGAGGAGTCGAAATGCTTCCTTCACATGTTTGGGTTGAACCTTCCAACGCACAAACGCAATCCAATTGAGAACATTTTCAGAAATAATAATAATAATAATGGGGTTTTCCTGCTAGCACAGACCTCATCTGAGCAGTACATTCTGGCCATAGCCTCCGAGAGCCGCAGCATGCTCTCCAGCTGCCTGACTGTGATCCTCCAGGCAGATTTGGTGGTTCCTCCTCCGTCCCGTTGCCGCAGATGCTTGTACTGATCCACCACAAATTCCTGAGACTCTGCTGTTATCTAATAACAAAGACAAAAAGGCATTATCCAACTCGCATTGACATTCAGAACGTAAAAATAAATAAGTAAACACCACAGAGCCTTGCCTTAGGCTGAAACTGGCGGGCAAATAAAATATATCTCTGGATTTCATCAGTGCTGTACACTCTTTCTACAGACTCCACATTCCTGGCGTGAAGATCTACAATTCTGCGGGCGATGGCGTAGTCTGTGACCTAGAAGAGAGGTCCCAATAGCCTTGTTATTCTCTGCTGTTCATCCAAACAAAATATTGACTGGATTTGCTGTATTGACGAGGTTCCAAAAGACTAAGCATTTGAAGCCCGTTGTTGTGAAGTACCCAGATGTCCTACCCCTAACATGTATTGCTCTCAGCACTGAAGATTGTGTGGTGGAATTTTAACCTTTCAAAATCATTGAATAAGATTAGTTCAATCAAGTTTATAGAACTATTCCAAAATGATCAACCAAGCAGATCCTGGATCTGAGGCAAGCTTTTTTCTGTAATCTCAACCACTCAAAGTTCCAGCTAAACCATGCTGGGGGTTGTATTTCCTCTGCCACATTCCTTTTACAAACCTTTTACCCAGTTCCTTCCAGCTCCATCATCAACATCAACATGTATTTTCCAAGAGACCTTTTTTGCACATTAAATGTCAAAATCTGTAAAAACTTGTACATCTGTAGTTTCTACCATTTACTCCTCCATTTTAAACTGCAACTCTTACCCCAGAAACAACATGCAAACATAGTTCCACAAATGTCGGTTTGAAGAATACAATTGTAAATGTGGTAAGAATCTGGTTCGATGTGTTCAGATGTTGCTAGAACGCAACTCAAAGATTTTGAGCTTCATAAATGGATTAACAAGAGCACATAGAAGCATTTTAATAACGAATAAATTGAGAAATTTGATATCTGTAACAATCAAAACTAGCGACGAAGAAAACATATGTAATTTTTGCATTAACATATACAACCTCATTGCATTCATCCACCAGTATAAAGAAGAGATCAAATCGGGACATGATGGGGGCAGACATGTTGACGTTCTGCTTCAGGGACTTGGCACGGTTGTATCTACCATCAATTGGGTTGGCAGCAGCCAAGATGGAGGTACGGGCATTTAGAGTGGCCTTAAAACAAGAACACAAGTTACCGTAAATATAGTAATATCTCCTTGGAAAACCTTTTCAGACTTATTTTCACCTTAACGCCAGCTTTTGTGATTGAGATGGTCTGTTGTTCCATGGCTTCATGGATTGCCACCTGGTCCTTGAGATCCATCTTATCAAATTCGTCAATACAGCAAACCCCCTAGAATAACAGCTGATTAATGTGCTGCAGAAATAATATGTTTGAGTTTGTAAACATTAGACGAGTCAACAAATATGTACATTATCTGCCAACATCAGAGCTCCAGCTTCGATGACAAATTCATGCGACTCTTCATCTTTGACCACAGCGGCGGTCAGACCGGCAGCACTGCTAGCTTTACCGCTGGTGTACACGGCTCTGGGAGCAAAATCCTCCACATGCCTGAGCGAGAAACACAAGCTCATCCCAGTGAAACATTTAATCGTTTACTTTCAGAAAAGATCACGTTTACTTGAGAAACTGGCTCTTGGATGTACTGGGGTCTCCAACAATACACACGTTGATGTCTCCTCGTAATGAGGTCCCCTCCATCGTAGTCTTCGCAACGCCCCCGAATAACATGAGCAGGATCCCACGTTTGATTTCATCATTACCTGGAGCATCCAAACATTTCATCTACTTTAAGAACAACATCTTTTAGCCAGAATAAGAGAGGAAAATGCAGAGCACCATGAATGGTGGGGAAGAGACTTGTGCAGAGGTTGTGATAGAGATTCTTATCTTGACTCATCTCAAACACTTTCTCCCATTCCTGGACGGTCATCTGGCTCTTCACGCTTTCAGCTGTCTGGTCTTCCTGACGAAGCTCCTTCCCTCCAAACTAATGGAAAAGGCATGACTATACAAAATTATTTTAAATACACGTATGCATATTTGTTTTGTTTTATTTGTTTCAATACACATTTTTGTTCTAATAATGTTGCACCATCAAGGCAAACTCTACATGTGCAGACCTCAATTCAAGTTCTTGCAAGAGTGTGAACCTCAAATCAAGACCTCATTCTTAGTGTACAGACCTCAATTCAAGATCTTGCAAGGGTACAAGGCCTCAATTCAAAACCTAATTCTCAGAGTGCAGACCTCCATTCAAGATCTTCCAAGAGTGCTAACCTCAAATCAAGACCTCATTCCCAGAGTGCAGACCTCCATTCAAGATCTTCCAAGAGTGCTAACCTCAAATCAAGACCTCATTCCCAGAGTGCAGACCTCCATTCAAGATCTTCCAAGAGTGCTAACCTCAAATCAAGACCTCATTCCCAGAGTGCAGACCTCCATTCAAGATCTTCCAAGAGTGCTAACCTCAAATCAAGACCTCATTCCCAGAGTGCAGACCTCCATTCAAGTTCTTTCAAGAGTGCCAGCCTCAAATCAAGACCTCATTCCCAGAGAACAGACCTCAATTTAAGACTCTCCCCAGAATGCACACCGCAACCCTAGGTCTCGACCACAGGAGTCACAACCTCAATTAAAGATTTCAATCTCAGAGTGCATACCTCAACGGGAGACCTTATCTAAAGTGCAAACCTCATTTCAAAACCTCTGAATGCAAAATTTCATGTTGGCCTTAACTCCAGAATGCAAATCTCAACACAAGCCTTAACCCCATAATGCTGACTTTGGCGTTAGAGTATCAACCCCATTGACCGACCTCAACCCTGAAGCACAGAACTCACTTCTGGAGAGTCAAAAGCGAAGTACTAACTTCAACCCCAGACAATTAGAGTGCAGACATTAACCCCAATGAACAAAACACAACTTTAGATTGATTAACCCTGCACCAGAGCGCATACCTCAATAAAGGATCTCATTTGCAGAGTGCCAGCCTCAAACGCAAACCCAGTGTCAAAATTTCTGATACTCAAAGGGACATGACCAGGTATGAAGCGACCCATATTAGGAATTTGTGCAATGCATCCAAGTGCCTTTTAAGCTCATAAACAAAGCAATGTCATGCACTTGCATCAACATGGCAGATGCTGCCCAAGTAGAGGTTTCCACTATTCATCTGCCACCAGAACTAATTTATTTCTCGCTAAACTCTCTCTGCTAATCTTGGTCTTCCATTGCTAGCCTCAGTAATCCTACACTAATCTCCACTTTGACCTAAGAATAGTCCATATTCAAAGAAAAAAGGCTTGAAAGAATCACTTTTTGTCAGATTTCTAAAATTACATTTTGCTATAATCCTCTTTTGTAGAGTCGCTCACCCGTGGGTTGGTTGGGGCCACATGGTTGGCAAGGAAGGCCAGTCTGTAGGAGAGCTCTCGGACGCCCAAAGCCTTCAACCCCTGAACACCATCCGCTTCAAATCCTTCCTTTCCAGTCACCCTGCTGCTCGTCTCTGCTCGTGTACCTAATCTCACATAGATCAAACATGTGGTGGTTAAGACTTCCAAACCATTTAAGATTTTCTTACATAAAACACTCATGTATTTACAAACTATGTTCTTAATGCAAAACAATTGATCAGTACAGCAGATTTCAAACTAAATGGTAGGTTCTAAACTAAAGAACCTAAACTAAAATATGTTCCCAAAAACATATGTAAGCATCAAGACATGGTTTAAAAGCAGACCAAACCTGACAGTGCCAAGGCCGACACATCAGGCACAACAATCAGCGCCCCGGTGAAATCACATCGATCTCCAGCTTGAGCAGTTTCCACAGCCTCAGCCCTCAGAATGACCTCCACGCTGCGAGGAATGGAGCCTCGCGGGAGCTCTGCCTGGGTCTCCTGGATCCTCACCTGAGAGCACCAAAGAAATCACCCATCGGCAACAAACCCAAATAATATATTAAACATGACCGTCCAAGAGCCTTAAAGTTGGTCAACAATATTGATCTCCATGCTAAACAAACCCCAGTGTAAGTGAGCAAACCAAACCAAATGCTATGGGTCAAGGCCCACACATAAAATCCCAAATCAGAGCAAAAACAAACAAAAAAAAAATCCATAAACAACCTTTCTCAACTAAGACCATCCCACAAACTACTCAACTACAGTGTTGTGGAAGGGTGAGTCCTTCAAATCTTCATGTTCAACTGCAAACTTACTTTCTGGAAGTCGACAAATCGTGATTTGTTGGTGTCGAGCATGAAACGCCGTCGGTTGGCACACACTGGGTTCTTGCAGATGGTGGGCTGTGTGTATTTGAACTGCTGCTCCACGTCTTTGACAACGGACTGGCAATCCAGACAGAGGAAGGTGCCGCTCACCAGCTCCGGGTGCACAGGATGTGTTCGTACCACCTGACCACTGATCCTCAACAGCGTGCCAATGCGGATGGTCGAGAGCTCCCGGATCCTGGTCAGCGGTAACAGAAAACACTGTTCACTTCCGCATTTGATTGAGCCAAACAGAACCAGAAAACTCTGTAGAGTACCATTAAACTCACACCTCTTGGACCTCCCTGATTCCAAACAACCATTTTCGAAGACCTTTATAGAAATTTTACATCACTAGGGGGTGATAATGCAACTATAGCTTGAGTGTCTTGTAGAAAGATTGCTGCCTTCTCCACATTAATTCTATGAGGTAGAGGTCGAGGCTGTGCCCCTTTCTTTTTCCACCACTTCTGGGTCCCTCAATCTCTCAATCGTCTGCATGTCTCAGGATCTACAAAACTGAACCTATGGTTAATCTTAAAGTGGAAGATATTGCTCTGAACCTTAGCCGAGGTGCGGTACGAGTGCTATGAATCATAGTAGATGATTAACCCGCTGAGAAAAGGTGTCTAATGTACGAACATTCACATGGACTTCTTTTCGAAAACATTGTATACTCTTGAATCTGCAAATTTACTTGAGCACCAAAAAATGGATGCTCCCATCTACAAGTATGAAGGTTCCCAAGTAGATTAAACATGAAAATGTGCATACGTTCAAAAGCAGAACACCCCACACAGTCTCCTGCCTCATTTGCACACATTTAAATATGTTAATGAGCAATCATACTTGTTAATGAACAAACATACTTTTGCCGAGTTGGAAAATCTGAAAAGGCAACATAAAATTCTTTGGAGGGAGGAATATTTCCATGATCTCTGGCAAAGTGGCGAACTGCTCTGCAGAGAAATGGATACACCCTGTAATAGAAAGAAAACCACACAAAAAGATTGAGACAAATTTGAAACTTAACAGGAGAACAATATTTGTTACATTTGTAACCAGACTGTGTCTGAGTTGACACTTTCCAAGACCACAATCATGTTTGATGAAAAAAAAAAGTGAGATATAATTTCTCAAATGATATATTAATTTTTCAGCTAATAATGGTTTATAATGTTTTAAATAAAAAAGAACTTAAGACTTTCCTTAACAAGTAAAACTTAATTCTATGCTTTCCACACTTGTTTAAAAAGAGACCCTCCATGCGGAACGCACAAATCTCCTCACGCCACGCCCCTACTCATCCAGACACGCCCATTTATTCAGATTAACTGCCATGCCAGGAAGAGAAAAGGCAAGTTAAGTTGCCAATTGTTTACCTGTAGTAGTGATGGGAAGTTCGGATCATTTTACGGATTCGGTTCTTTGAGTCTCGTTCAGTAAAATGAACGGATCTTTTTTTTATTTTTTTCGTTCATTTTACTAAAATATCAATAAATGTTGTGTGTACTTCCACATCTACTAGCGTTTTATACACAGACGCGAATCACACTACAAATAAGACAAAACTATAATGCTAAATTTAAAATGAATATAAATATATTACTAAAGCCTACCTGGGTCTTTTAGTCTGGTTTACCCAAACTCTGATCTGTCTTCTTTAGATTTAAATCTCTTTTGTTCGACACAAAATTACTTCACTCTGATGTTAACGTGTGCAGTCCATGCACTCAGTCCGGACTGGTTTCTTTAGCACTTTTGTCACGTGACCGCTACAGTGCCGGGATCCGAAAAGATTCGTTCTTTTAGCGAGTCCGGGTCCTTTCGGTCTTTTCTCTTTCCGGCTCATGCTGCATTGGTTAACATTACGGAGTGGCCATGAGCCGGAACCCGAAAAGATTCGTTCTTTTTGCGAGTCCTCCGGGTCCTTTCGGTCTTTTCTCTTTCCGGCTCATGCTGCATTGGTTAACATTACGGAGCGGCCATGAGCCGGAAACAGAAAAGATTAGTTCATCTTTTGAGTCATTCGGGTCTTTTCGGTCTTCTGTCATTGATGATGAACGGGTTACGCTCGGAAAACCACAAGAATGATGCGCATGCGCCAATAAACGAATCCCTCTCCAACACGACTCGTTCATACGGAGTCACATTTAAGATTCGTTCAAAAAGAACGAATCGTTCTTGAACGACACATCACTAACCTGTAGTACTCCTCTTGGATCGTGGTGGCCAGCTGCTGGTTGTAGTGCTCGATGTTAGTAAAGCTCACGGTCAGCGTGTTCCTCTCCGGCCTGATCAACTCTTGGGCGTCCGACAGGTACAACGCGTCGCCGTTTTTATCCTGAAACCTGAACAACCACGCATTGTTCATCAAAGAAGCTCAATCGGCTATTAGAGGATCCTTAACCACTCACTCTTCCAAAAACTCCAGGAACAACTTTTGGCATTTTTCTGAGAGATCATCCCGCACTTGCACACCCGCAGCTTCGACCCCGGGCTCCATCGGCGAAGCTGAGCGTGAGCACCTGTCCTGGAGCAGTCAATTACGAGCCGCGGAACCAGCCAATCATAAATCTGCGTCATGACGTCACTTAAAAACGTAAACTTAATCGGTAAATTGGTCTTTCCAAATCTTATTTTTTTAAAATCTGGTGCTTCCAACACATTTATTGACTGTCTAACATAGCAGAATTATCTTATTTTTTTTTTTAAAGCAACCGTCCTAAAGCAACGTTCGTGTGAAAGAGTCGATTCATTCACACGAATCAGAAAAAAGCCGTTAGCGAACTTTAGAAAACACACACGCGATCTTTTTTTAAAAAATGTTGCTGACCCAAACATTTCACAGAATTTCTTAGCATAGCGCTACTAAAATACTCGCAGTCTTGTAAAAATGTAAACAAACGTGTGTTCGACAAATTTCTAAGAGTCGATTCTGTTCTACGAATCGGCCCTTCGAGGCAGACACTATGTCGTTAGCAGAAAATAAACTTAATCATAAAAAATAACTTTTAACACATTTCTCATAAACGTTTAAGACAAACTCTTTTAAAACAATCACGTATAATTCCACCTAAAAACAGACTCGCGTTAGAGTCGAATCCTTGCGGAATGGAACGGTTCTCTCGAGTCAACCAAACACAATATAAACATATTGTGGAGTGTGTACATTTATTAACATTACTTACTGATTTTTTTTGTAAACACAATCGGTTTCAATTCATGTCGACATTTTCAACCTACCAATGATATGTTCAGTGTAACAAATTGGTATAATGCAATTAAGAATACAGAGTAGTTTAAATAAATCCATAGACCTATAGCTTATTTTCAGCTCAATATTGAATGAAATTGTAATGACTAATCTGCAGAAAATCTAATCTTTGAAAGCAAAACAATTCTTTGATATTTTCGGTGATGAATTAGCATTTTCAGGTCAGATCTGTCCAGATCCAAACTTAAATTGCCATTTCATCGTACAAACTCAAGTTTACCAGACACACCAGAGCATCAGAAACACATCCATACTTAAATGTTTAATTCTTTTATTTAACACACATTTAAAAAAGTGAACCACACTATACAAATGGTTTTCTGCAGCAGGTAACAGAGGACACCTCTCCAAACAGGTCCAGTTCATTCATTTCCACAGCGCCCAAATATGATGCATGTTTTTTTTTCCCTATATAATCAATTTTCAGCCGCCTCATTGTTACTATACAGTATGTGTGCGTGTGTTCTTGTTTTCCTCATTTAAATGCTGATGGGTAAGAGCATGCATGTAGCGTTTGCTTCCGATTTTAAACCATTTCTTTTCTCTTGCAAAAATTAAAGCTTAAAATCTCTGTACAGTCCAGACGCAGCGTGTTCAACAGCAATGTGACACACACACTCTCATCCTCTACGTGTCCTTTTTAGACGCTCAGATTCCCATCAACACAGGCTGGACATCAAGAGGAATGATATTTATTACCAGAGACAACTTTTTAAAAAACGTGAGCGTGAGAGAGACAGACACAAAGGATGTGATGAACAAAATTAGGCCAAGTAGCTGTAGGTATCCTTCTCTCCATCCACCCGCTCCAGATATTCCTTCTCTATCAGGATATCGATGCACTTCTGCAAAATAAAAAAATCCAAGCATGAGTCCAGACCAATGTTTAAAACCCACATGAGAAGATAACGAGGGAAAACACACCTTGATAACAGGGACTCTAGGTTTGAAGCGGGATGAGAGCTGGTTCAGAACTTCTGCCAGAAGCTGCTGGTGCTTCAAAATCTTCCTCATCTTCATGATGCGCACTATGGCTGCCTGAAACCCCACCAAAAAATGTAACACAGCGTTATATATTGTAAAATATACAATAACATAAAAAGGTTTCCGTTCTGATACCTGAATCAGGAGTTTCCGGTCCTCCTCTATGTTTTTATGGGTCGTTTCCTGTTCCTGTTTCTGCTCCGTCTTCATTGGCACATTAATGTTCACGCGCAGCTTTTTACTGAAGATAAAAAGCAATAAATATCCAGACAAACATTCATAATTAGCCCTGCATTATTGTTTCAGTTGGAAGACTTACTTTTTATATCCCAGGAAGAGCTTAATAAGAGTGTCTGGTTTGAATTCGACTTCGTCCACGTTTGCGTTCTCATCCTCCAACACCTGCATTCAGACACAACGATCAGAGACATGAGCACTGAATTTTAAACCAGTGCACGGCATTAAACAACAATAACAGAGACGGTTATAAAAGCAGAACAAAAATCACACCTTATGTAACTTATTTCCTAAACAGTTATGCACGAAATCGATGAAAAGAAAACAACTCACCAGCAATTTAGATTTTAATAATATTTGCAAAACCTGCACCAAAATGTCCTAAAACAAAGGTAAAAATTCAGTTAGCTCACTTTTCAGAAAAAATAAAAAAACAGAGGTATGTTTGCTTGTCGTACTATTTTAATTTGTGTGCTGTCGGTCAGCTGTTGGACGGTGTACACGTCTTCTGTGTTGTACTGCAGCAGAATGGCCATCTGGAAGGTAGACGCCTGCATGGACAACACAACCAAATGTTACTCAGTCGTTTGAAAAAGAAAACGTTGGAATTGTGTTTTTTTTTCTTGGCAGAAATAAAAATGCTTCCGAACAAATAAGCACACTACCCAGATTCTGAAGGATGGTGCGGTGCTAGAGAGAAACACAACAGTGCATAGACGTATGCGAACAGAAGCTGCTTTTTTGGGTGGAGTTTGTATGTTCACCCTGTGTTTACTCAAGTTTCTTATGAATGTAACAGGCCAGGAGTGAAATCCCAGCATACCCAGGTGACGTATAGAACGTCTAGGCAATGTACAGAACGTCTAGGTACTGTTTAGAACGTCTAGGCCAGGGGTGCTCACACTTTTTCAGCTTGTGAGCTACTTTTATGATGACCAAGTCAAAGTGATCTACCCTAGTGCTGGGCGATATGGAAAAATCATAAATCACGATAACGATATATATCATGATATACCACAATAAAGTACGTTTTCAGTTATTCTCTGAAAAGTTTGACAAAAATATCATTGCATACTTTTTTTTGCAACTTTATTTTGAAGTGACATTTAACTGAACTGTCACAAATGAGAAAAACTACATTTTAGTGCAGCAATGTAAACGTATCAAATGACAACAGATGTGGTGGAGGTAGAGCTACAGTAGCCTTCACATTTTTTTAACCACATCATAGTTATTTAAATAGTATTATCAAAATAAACTATTTAAAAAAAAATAAAATAATGGACCACACTGCCAGAGAACCATCCTTCTCTACTTGGGCCCGGCATGCGTTATATAAGCGAGGCAACTTGACATTACTGAAGTGCTTACGACTGGGCATAACGTACTTCGGGTCAAGCACTTTGACGAGGTCTCGTAAGCTACCCTTCTCAGCTGCATACACGGGGATCATGCCTTTACAACAGTAATGCAAGATGGCACATGTGATTTCTTTATGGCGCTGGGACGTTTTTTCATACGGTGTGCATTTTATGAAAGACTCTTTAATTTTAGGCTGGCTATATTTTTTCTCGCCACTTGCCCATGCATATTTCCATACTGACTTTGCCTAACTTTGTGGCGCGGTCACGTGACAAAAGAACAAAATGACCCGGACTCGCTGAAAGACCTAATCTTTCGGAGAGACTCGCAAAAAGACCTAATCTTTTCGGGTTCGAGAAAAGACCGAAAGGACCCGAAGGAGCTAAAAGAACGAATCTTTTCGGATCCCGGCACTATAGCGGTCACGTGACAAAAGTGCTAAAGAAGCCAGTCCGGACTGAGTGCACGGACTGCACACGTTAACGTCAGAGTGAAGTAATTTTGTGTCGAACAAAAGAGATTTAAATCTAAAGAAGACAGATTAGAGTTTGGGTAAACCAGACTAAAAGACCCAGGTAGGCTTTAGTAATATATTTATATTTATTTTAAATTTAGCATTTAGCATTATAGTTTTGTCTTATTTGTAGTGTGATTCGCGTTTGTGTATAAAACGTTAGTAGATGTGGAAGTACACACAACATTTATTGATATTTTAGTAAAATGAACGAAATGACTCGAAAAAAGATCCGCTCATTTTACTGAACGAGACTCAAAGAACCGAATCCGTAAAATGATCCGAACTTCCCATCACTACTAGCGTAAAGCATGTCGCAACAACGTAAAGCGTCCCGTCGCAAAATCACAAGACGGAGTTTCTTTGCGAAGAAGTTTTATTCTTGATTATCACTTATATAAAGGGTAGAGTATGCATTGCATAGCCACAAGACATTATCATACATTTGTCAAAGCCTATTTAATGCAATATTTTCTTTAGTAATTGATAAAATTAGGTTAGACACGATAGAAACGATAGAAGAGAAATAGGACGATAGACACTTTTCTATCCTCCCCACGATATATATCGTCATATCGCCCAGCACTAATCTACCCACTACAAAGATGTAACACATCAATCAACAAAAAAATTATTTTCAAATCTATTGAGAATTGACAAAACACACATAATAATTAATTATTTACATTTTTTGTAATAACGTGAGTTTAATTTGATGATTTGCACTGAATTGAATCATTAGAACAGTTGTGTGTGACCTGAATTGATGGTAATAGAGTGATTTTTATGGGAGCAATTGAGCTTTAATCCAAATAATCAAGAATAAAAATGATGCTCTAATAAATATTTCAATATTTATTGAAACTGAATCGTGCAGTACAATATGCAGGTGAGGAGTGGCGTGTTGCTTGATTTTGGTTGTAATAGAGTAATTTAGAATGAAGTTATGAAGCATATTCTGTGTAAAACATATTTTGGATCTGGTCATTTGCAGACGGTCCCTAAGCGATTCCATGTCAGCGGGTTGCTCATAGACGGTAATGTGTTTCTGCGAATGCCGAGGGAAACTTGTTTTGATAAAAAACGTTTTGTAGTTTGTCCACTACATAACACAGATTAGAAATAGGTATTATCTGTTTACTAAGAACATTCTGGTCTCGAGCTATTGAGCAGAGCTAACTTTACTGAACTGTGACGGGACGGATGATCGGCTGATATTGCGATCGACGTAATAAGCACCCCTGGTCTAGGCGATGTACAGAACGTCTAGGTACTGTTTAGAACGTCTTGGCGATGATACAGATGTATAGAATGTCTTTGTGATGTATAGAATGCCTAGGCGATGTTTAGAAAGTCTACGTAATGTATAGAACGGCTACGCATTGTAAAGAAAGGTGTATTAACAGAAAATATCCCCAACAGGGTTAGGGATCTATACAAGGCAATCTATAGGTGACGAGAGAAGAAGCTTTTGTTAATGAAGGCAGCCTCGGAAGTGGAAGAATCCATCGCACTGCATCACATCTCACACAAGCGGATGTGTAGAAAACTATTGAAATGTCTACAAAAAAAAAAAAAACAGCATACACAATAAAATCGACAAAATCCACACTTCTGATGTAGAACACGAACATTCATCCCAAAACTAAACTACTTTTATTGTAGAGGGGGAACCAAATCAAACACAATCACATGTGGTAGGTCGGATTTTAACCATGTGATGTCACTGGTGGTGTACAGACCTGTAAGGTGTAGCGGTTCTTGAAGCAGTTGGAAACCAGCTCTCCTTTGGACAGGTGGTAGAGCCAGGTAAGCTTGCGGCCACTGTGTCTGCTGGCGTAGAAGGCGGTGAACCTCTGATAGCTCCTCTCCAGCTGTTTCACAGAAAGACCCACAACGATGAGAAGGAATAACCTTTAAAGAACCTTTCAGACCCAGTGATCGTAATTTGATTCTTGGATTACAGTGAACCCACGCAGATTCACAACTTCGCTGATTTTTTTTTCCTTTACGTATGTTTATTATTAGAGGAAATATATAGCGGATTTGCCGGAAATGTAAAAAAATGATTGCTTATCATTTGTGCCTGTGTACTGTATGTAGGTATTGTAGATATCTGTACATTACTGTAAAGGGTGGTTTGTTTAGGGAGTGTTTTAAAAGTCTGAATACCTGTTAAATAAATACTGTAAATATGGTGTTTCATCAGGTATCGAGGCAAGTTGAACCGCGATAAATGAGGGTTCACTGTACAGAGAAATTCAGTCAATTTAAAGCCTGTTTTATATGGAATTGGGAGGTTTAAAATGAGTATTAAATGTTATATTACATGATAATATGATTACCTAGAGTGCTACATCTTCTTCTTTCTAGGTATTTAAGGAACACATTGCTAAAACTGCTCGAGATTTGCCCGACATCAGAAAGATCAGACATCTCCTTACAGAAAATATTTTTGTTATTAAATAATATAAATCTATTATTAGCACGATATTAAGCGCAGCGGAACATTGTTCTTAGGCGAGTTTCCGCACGGACGCTATTGAGTGACGCACAGTAGAGCTGCACGAGTAATGGCAACAGCGAAAGAGAAGCCAGAGCTTGAAGACCCTCCCACCACACTACGGTCTCCTGTTTGGGAACACTTTGGCTTCTCTGTTAAAATACATAACGGGGATAGACGAGTGGATAAATTTAAAGTTGTATGCCAACATTGTTCCACTGAGATCGGTCAGGCAACACATCTAACATTTTCTACTGCTGGAGATATTGTCACTGCAACCAGATCTGTGCTCTCTTCAGAAAATGTGGATAGGTTAATCTTTTAGCCTAAAACTTGAATAGTTAGTTTTGTTGATATACAAGCTGAAGCTGTTGCTAGTGTTAAAAGTTTTCAGGTCCTAACTAGTTGCAGTATTTTATTTTTTATTTTAAAATTTCTTTATAAAGAGTGCAAATTATTTTAAATATCACCCAAATGTGTCACTTTTATTTATTTTATGCAAGAATTCTACTGTGTATTGGCAGCTTTTCAAAATAAAGATTATGTCAGTTCTTATTGATTTGTACTGAAAATGAACTGAACCGAGCTCTCCAAGACACTGTACCAAACCGAATACGATTTTAGCGTACCGTTACACCCCTAGTTCTTACCTCAACTTATATCCTCCTCCATGGGCGCTACTAAAGCATGACGTGTGTTCTAAGGTTTTCTCCTCCCTCTCAACAATAAACCCATTTAACATTACCTTAAACTAATAAAACACAAAAATGTAATAAGTTTATAAGACTAAATATTATGATAATAAAAAAAAGAATAATAAGTAGATTTAAGAACTAAAGATCTAAAGTTAAAGAAATGCTATGTCCCTAAATGACCACTAGATGGTAGTATAACACAACTAATGAGACGCTATTGTTTAACATTTAAAAACCTGCTTGAATGGAAGGTGCAGAAAGCATAAAAGCACCTTAAAACCAAGAGATACAGATTTGATCGAAGAAGAACCTGCCTGGTTGAAGATCTGCTACACTAAAACCTACCATAAATTTTCTTCTCACGGGTCAAGCTTACCACATTTACTAGAGTAATCTAAACTAGAGTAAAAAAAATATAAAGGAGGTAAGAGGAAACAAATGCTCCGAGTTACCTCTGAAGGCAAAGCAAATGTGCAGGACTGCTGGAAGGGCCACGATCCCGAGCTCAAAACCTGGATGCTGAAGTCCACTAGAGCAAAATAAAATCTTTATCAGAAATGGAATTAAATGATAAACGGAAGCTTTTCCTGGAAAGGGGCTTACAGTCTAAAGGCTCCGAGTTAGTGAGGTGCTTCTTGAACTGTTCGTTGAGGTCTTTGCTGACACCGATGTCCTGGAACATGCGCTGGAGTTTGGAGGTGTATTCGAAGCCACACGCTTGCTGAAAAAGGGTTACCCCAACCACAGTCAAAGGTATCCAAGAAATTACAAACAAACAAGGATAAATTTTATATGATTAACAAATAATACAAATGTAAGATTATACTAAAATATTAGAAAATGTGAAGCAACAAAAATTTGGTAAAAACAAAACCTAGTGTCACCTACTTTCAATTGTTTAAAATAATAATAAAAATATTTTTAATTAATAATAGAAATGTATAATTACACAAAATTTTATTAAATGTAAACATAAAAATTGGTAAATTATCAAAAGTATAAATAGTGATTTTTCTTTCCAAAAGCAGATAAAACAAATTGAAATAAATCATAATCATAATAATAATAATAATAATATGTATAATTATACAAAAGATTTGTAAAATGTAAACATACATTTTTGTAAAATAAAAAAGCCCAAGTGTAAATAGAGACAAAATTAATAAAAAACTATAATTATACAGAATATAAGAAAACCATATTTCCCAAACCATATAAACATAAATAGTGAAAAATTAATTATAAAAAACGAATTTTAATAAGCTAAAGTCTAAATAGACTTCTCCTAATAACAACAGCAACATCACAGCAACAGGCGTGATGATTAAATTAAATAAATTAACAATTATACAGAATATATATATATATATATATATATATATATATATATATATATATATATATATATATATGCTTGCTGTACAATAAACTATATTATATACTGAAAAAAAATGTGAATTATTAGTCTTGCTTATTAGGCATATTTTATACAATATTAAAAATACAACAAACAATACAGAAAACTGTGCAACATCGACAATTATTTTTGGAAATATTTTGTATTCAATAAAACAAAGCTTTTTAAATTCTCTATAGTCTCCCAGTGTCTTCAGTATGTAAAATTACATCTCTATATTTTACCGTAGAGGAGGCTACTCTACCACACCTTCAGTTTGGAGATCATACTGGCTTCGGCATCATCACTGGCACTGTTCTGATGGACCAAACGCTTGGCCAGCATCTTTGCGTAAAACTTCTGGAACACGTCCTTGTCCTCGATGTATTTGAACACCACCATCTGCACATGAGTAAACAGGTCAATGCAGGGGCACTATGCCACGCCCTCGCATGAAGGAACACCTACCACTTGGTTCAGCGTGTCTTCAAGTTCAGCCTCCTCTGGGTTTTTGGAGCTGAAATGACAGTAGATTGAGCTTGAATATAGAACTCCAGGAGAGTCATAGAACTACAGACTTTCAATTGACCCGACACTTCATTAAGGCTGCAGCTAAACTGGATGTTAGCCCTTCAGGAAAAGGGATTGACACAGAACGGTAACGAATACGCACCTCTTTTTGAGCAGAGAGTCGCAGTATCGGGCCAACAGCTCTGGAGATTTACTCGAAGACTGAACCATCTTTGTGACAGCGTTGTTATTGATGAAGCGTCCACAAGCCTGAAAGAGCAGAGAACAAGTTTGGAACTAGGGCTGCAACAATCAATTATAGATCTATTAATCGAACAAAAAAAAAAATGTTTCATAGAATAAAAAACATTAAAAGAGCTGGTGTTACATGTTGCTTTTTTTGTTCTTATGAAGCTTAATCATAGCAAGTGAAGACACATAAACCAGCGCGCTCAGGATTTAGAATTGCGATGGTTTTTCGGTCGGTGTGATGAAAACGACTTGTCATTAATAATCTTTTCTCCGTAATCTATTACTCTCCCACAAACATTCAAGATACAATACAGAAAAGGTTTCGACAGATTATATTAAGACTTTGTTGTTGTTACGACTCACTTTGGTTTAAAAAAAATTGGCTCGTGGAGCGCACAGTGAGTAATAGTAAACTAAATAAAAGGTCTGATATTTCCAGGCACAATTTCCAAAACAAAAACGTAATTTATTTACAGCGCTACAAACGTACAACAATCTCGTTGATCAAACCAAATAATCGTTAAATAATAAAACACTCACTAATACAAACATTAGACTTTAACAAAGATCGGTTTTAAAATAAACAAAACCTTAACACGGGTTAATATAAACACCAAGGACCAACTGTCAAACGCTCACTCGTAAACACACACACAAAAAAAAACTTTATACAGAGATTTTAACACCGTGTGTTTTTTTGCTTTGAGAGAGAGATCACACAGACCAGTACAGAGGGAGAATGGGGTCACAAGTCTGACAGGACGGGGCAAAAGAACAGGTACTGGTGCTAGTGGCAAGGCAACGCTTTTCGGATAACCGGAATGACAGAAGGACGCACCGGACTGAGACACTACAAGAGAGAGAGAGAGGGGTGAACGAATGCAGAGCAGGCCATTTTTAAAGGCCCGCCCACTCTCCTGATTGGTCGGATCAGCGCTCAGTCAACTTTACAAAGCAATAGACACACAAAACACAATCGGAAAATGAATATGAGACAATAATATGCTAAATATAACACTTCTAAATAATAATTAATTTGTGATTCCATGGGAATAATAACAGTTGTGTTCAGGTACATTTTATTTTAGAGCAAGAGGGCACTTTATGCCAAAACGTATAAATAGAATGCTTTTAACCCAAGTTTACCATTTAAAAAAAAAAAGATCCAAACTGAAATAAAAAAAAAAAATACAGATTCTTTTCTCTCCGGATATGTTTTTTTTTTATATAAATAAAGAGATGCCATAGCTGCATTAGTCAAAAGCTCTAAAATATGAACGTTACCCAAAAAGTCACATGGTTTCTGCCAGAAAAGAGGCAAAGAGTAGGTCATACCTTATCAAGAGCAGCCACAAATCCAGCATCATTGTTGAAAGCAGACATCACCAGGGCATTGTACTTCTTGTGGACATCTAGGATGGTCTGGACGTACATTTTGGGGTCCTAAAAAATAAAATCCTTATTATGGTACATGGGTTCCAACAGTAGAACCTTTACTTCAAAGGAGTTTCTTGCTATTGCCATTCTCAAAAAGAAAAAAGTTAAAAGGCACAAATAACGTTGTAAAGCCCTGAATCTCACGTTGAGAGCAGATTCCCCACATTTCTCGATGGCGGCCAAGCCTTGATTAAAAATGTGCGTTTCGAGAAGCTTCTTTAGTTCGCCTAGTCCATCCGTGATCCGCGACACAAGATTGTACATCCGTCCGAGATCTGCAGAGAGAGAACCAATAGGAAATCTCCATCTGAATGAGCCAAGGCAACCTCCTCGAAGCATTCAGTCCATGCAAACCTTCATTTTTGTCTGCATCTAGAAGGTTCTGGAACTCTGTATGGAAGATCTCCAAGTGTTTTTCGATGAGAACCTGCTCACACTTCCTAGCCAGCTCATCCTGTGTGCTCTCGTGGAGATAAACCTGCACTCGCCGCTGCTCCTCCAGCAGACGGGCCTCGGCCTGGCATCGAGAAAAGCATGGTGAAAAGCCTCCCTGGATACATTCTAAACACGTTGTAAATCCTCCACTACAAAGACTTTTATTTTGAAAAAAGCACCCTCTTGCTGTTCTGTCTCCACTCTGTGTTTCTAACTTACATTAAGTTTAACATAAATAATAAAAAAATATTAAAAAATTTAATAAAATAAATAAATATAAAACTAAAAAAGTTTAACATACATTCGGAATGAACACGTCATTAAATATTGGTCTGTCTGCTGAAGACTACGCAAAACCAACCGCGACCCGAATATTATTAAAATATTTTTGGAAGACTTGTAAAGGGTGGCTGAAAGTTGACATCTGCTTTGACTTCTGATGAATAGTGAGGCCGATGCCCGCTTGCTGCACTGCAGTGAGTTCATGGGCTACCAGTGCATTGTTAGTAATACAGTGTTGGTCTGTGCAAAACAGCAGCCGGGGGCTAGAGCCGGTTTCAAAAGTTATTAGGGGTTTCAACAATACAATCGCAATAGAAAAATTTGCGCAATATGCATCGTGGAGCTTTCGGGAGATGTCGTCTAGGAGCTGAAGAGTATTATCTCTGATTCTAGTCACTTCTGAAACTACCTTGTCTTCTTGTTATGTTATGTTTAGTAGGAGAAAAAAATCCTTTACTTATAGTTTTAAGCAAGAAAGATTATAAAATTAGCTTTCCATCACTTGGAGGAAAAAAAGACGACTCAATGCCCCCTAGTGGACAGTGTATTTAATTTTTTAATGAGAAAATTTTCATTTTTGGCCATCTTGGAAACTTCCATTGCAGTGTACACATATTTTTTTTTAAGTCACGCAATGATCTGACGTCTTCTGGATCGCCAAAAAGCATTTTTCCCAATTTTCGAACGATTCATGTAGGATTCCAAACAGTGTTTGATCTGAGCCGACTGCAGAAGGTTATCAGACATTTATTTCATTAAAATAAAATAAGCTATATCCATAATCAAAGAAAAAGCGCCAAAAGCACCAAGCTTCTTTACCTTCTTCATGTACTCAGTGACCGGATTCTGCTGCAGAAACTCGGTGCTCTCCCTGGTGTAAAAGCGCTCCGTGTCAGCCAGGAACTGAGTCTCGAAGTATTCCTTGTACACGGACAGAGTGGGACCCTTAGCGAAGGCGTCGTCCTCGTTTAGGCCCAACTCAACTGTCAGAGCAAAGAGAGACTTTAAGTCAAGCAGCGAAAGCAAACTCGTGAAAAGTGCAGGCGGGGTTTCTTCTACCATACGACTGCACCACTCCGCTGATTAGTCTCGTGTTGATGGTCTCTCCATTCCTCTCCTTCTCGATGAGCTTCAATACAGCATTGGTGACCTGTTTGTTCAAAGGCCGAAACAAGCATTCTCTCCACGTCACCAGAGCAAGCTGCAGGTAAAAACACAGTCACTACTGCACCAGACAAACCGAAACCGTGCTGCAAGACCGAAGAGGAACCAGCACTCACTGAGTAGATCTCATAGATGCCTTTGCGGCCCTCGTCGCACTCCCGGCGCACCCAATGGCGATTGAGGTAAGCACAAATACCGTTGAGGACTTTACTGGAGAACCTGTAGTCCTCCCATTGCTGCGTGTAGAACTTGAGAACACTCTCATCCATCAGGTCCTCTCCGTCCTGAACAGAAACCGATATTTCTTACTGAGGATTCCCTCATTTAATCATTTAATCGGTAATTTCACAATGTGCCTCAATGATGTCCTTTTGCGTATCAACCGCTCACTCACTCAAATATGGAAACCGAACAGACGGAAATAAAATGAAGCATTTTGGAACCACCGCTGTTCCATTGCAGATCTCGGGTTCCTACGAAGCAGCTTCATGCTCCGTCAGTCAGCAGAGCTCGATCAGAACCGAGCGTTAATAGATGCGAACAGTATGGGATTAATGTTGTGGCATTATTCCAACAGAACTTGGAAAAAAAAAAAAGAACAGTGGGTAAAAAACAAAAAAAAGACTGATTGTTTTTTTTTATTGTTTTGTTTGTGAATTTAGCTAGGGTAAATTAAGCAGCGTCATCATCGCACAATTTCGTAAAACCATACATAATTTCACATCCATAATTTAACTTTTTTTAGAAAGAAGAAGTTTGGTAATGCAACACTTTGGGAGTTTTACACCACGTTTTTTACACCCCCTATAAGATCTGAGCGGTGTTGGATTGACACTGCTACATTTAGATAGCAGATTCCTTAGAATAGCAGATCTTTACTAGGGGTGTAACGGTTCACGGTATGTATTGAACCGTTTCGGTACGGCCTGTTCGGTTCGGGACACTTGCGTACCGTTTCGGTATTCGGTATTTGTATTAAATAATATAAATGTATTATTAGCGCGATATTAAGCGCAGCGGAACCATGTTCCTAGGCGAGTTTCCGCACGGACGCTATTGAGGGACGTGCAGCTGTACTGTGCGACACTCAATAGCGTCCATGCGGAAAATCGCCTTTGGCTTCCCTGTTAAAATACATAACGGGATAGACGAGTGGATAAATTTAAAGTTGTATGCCGACATTGTTCCACGGAGATCGGGCAGGCAGCACATCTAACATTTTCTACTGCTGGAGATATTGTCACTGCAACCAGATCTGTGCTCTTCTCAGAAAATGTGGATAGGTTAATCTTTTTAGCCTAAAACTTGAATAGTTAGTTTTGTTGATATATAAGCTGAAGCTGTTGCTAGTGTTAAAAGTTTTCAGGTCCTAACTAGTTGCAGTATTTCATTTTTATTTAATAAAATGTGTTTTTCTTTATAAAGAGTGCAATTTATTTAAAATATCACC
>SRMA01027309.1:390156-492275 GCA_007224835.1 Danionella cerebrum | reverse complement strand
TTGTTCACAATTGGTTAGCAACAGTTTAGCAAGGCGTTAGCAGGTTGTTCACAATTGGTTAGCAACAGTTTAGCAAGACGTTAGCACGTTGTTCACAATTGGTTCGCAACAGTTTAGCAAGGAGTTAGCAGCTGGTTCACAATTGGTTCGCAACAGTTTAGCAAGGAGTTAGCAGGTGGTTCACAATTGGTTCGCAACAGTTTAGCAAGACGTTAGCACGTTGTTCACAAATTGGTTCCCGCAAACAGTTTGAAGGAGTTAGCAGGTGGCTAGTTCGCCACCGCTGCAACAGTTTAAAGCGTTATGCTATGCCTCCTGCCCAAGTGGTTAGCAACAGTTTAGCAAGGCGTTAGCAGGTTGTTCACAATTGGTTAGCAACAGTTTAGCAAGGCGTTAGCAGGTTGTTCACAATTGGTTAGCAACAGTTTAGCAAGGCGTTAGCAGGTTGTTCACAATTGGTTAGCAACAGTTTAACCAGATGTTAGAAATTGATTTGCTAACGTCTTGAAAAACGTTTACTAGTGTTTAGCCAGATGTTATTAACTGATAGCAAGATGTTGGCAATTGGTTAGTAAATGTTTAAAGATGTTAACAAGTGTTTAGCCAGAAGGTAGCAATTGGTTAGTAAATGTTTGGCAACTTCTAGTCCGCAATGTCATGATCTGAACCACATTTCAAATGTTACACAAACAGAGTTCACAAAATGAACAATGGCAGAAATCAGTTTGTTCAAGGCTGTGTTAGAAGAGGCAGACCTCGACCCTAGAGCTGATCTTTGAGGAGGGAATGGCTTGTATGGTGTGGGACAGTGAGAAGTTCCTTCAGGTAGAAGAAGCTGTGATGCGGAGTTTCATTTTCATTCTTTTGACTTTTTCAAACAAGCTCAGATCTGCAGGTGGAAGAGCTGCTTCCCACAGAAATGCGCTTATTTCACTGCTGGCTTGTTTTGATGAGGGGATGGAAATCAAAACCAGACCATCGCGACTGGATTTATGAGCAGATGTGGAATTGAATCTTTTTCTGGTTTGAAAAGGAAAGTACAGCAAACTTAAAGGCACAGTAACGAAATTGTGTTTGTGCAGGGATGCTCAGTGTGCAGCAGTTTGTTGCCACCGAATCAAAGCGAGACACTTTCCGCCCCAATCATAAAGTGATATTCATTTATTAAATCTTTCATTTTATACAGATACTTGGGCCATTTTTGGAGAAAAGCCTGTTAAATAAATAATTGTACATCTACTTATTATAACTCTGTGTTTTTAAGAAGATATTTAACCGTAAGGAAAGCAGAACCTGATTGTATTTAACACACACTTGTTTCACTCTGCATGGGTGTGTGTGTGTGTGTGTGTGTGTGTGTGTGTGTGCTGGAGGAAGACGAGGAAGGCTTACAGTAGACGTATTTGTGCAGTGCTGGTTTCCAGTGCTCTGATGGAGAGATCATTAGGTTATTTTCACTGACATCCCACTAAGGTCAAGCTGTAGTCGACCACAGTCACGCAAGCCCAGCTTTAACACAGCCTCTTAAAGGGCCAGTACGCCAGTTACTCAGACTGTCGGTCAAATATTTATTTATTCAGATAAATTTTGGTTATTTGATTTTGGTGTGCTTGTGAAAAGAGATGTTTTTGAGCTTTGTTGCATTTTATTTTTCCATCTTTGGGTTTCCTCTGATCCCGTCTTAAATAATTAACCATCTCATTCCTTTTAATAGTGTTACAGCTTCCCAGTTGAATGTCTCCCATCACAGACCAGTGGCAGTTTTCAAACAGATACGTGTACATGATTCAAAACTTATTTGTAAATCTAAACTAAAAGGTTAAACGGAGTAATGTATATTTTTACAGATGTTCTGGTAAATAAATATGACATTCTATGGAGGTACGATAAACGTGATGAGATCCTTAACAGCAAATAAACTTTTTTTTTTATTATATTTTAAAAATCACATTTTTAAAAATACGGTTCAAATTAACTCTAAATGCACATTTTACACCTTTGCCAAATACTTCTGGGCATAATCAAATGTTCTCCAAAATGATATTTAATCAAGAACTAGACCTTAACATACATAGATGAAGAAAAAACCCAAATAAACAAAAATTAATGAATTAATGTGTGACTTCAAATTTCTCTTTTCATTACTTTAACAACCCAAAATCTTTTTCTGTAGCATATCATCATTTCAGTAAATTAAATAAAGTTTAAATTCAGCCAAATTTTACATTTACATGTAAATACAATTTTACAGACTTTTAGTAAACACCACATCATTTTTTGAGTACTGTAATTTTTGAATGCATTTCATTTTAAAATCCATTTACTCAAGTATATTTCAGTTTATTTTTACCGTCGCTTACAAAAATATTTTATTTTTAATGGGAGCACCATCATTTTTAATATTTTGAAATCAATAAAAGCAATACAATTTTATTCTATTACATTTTTCCTAAATTTACTTTTGCAAAAAAAATAAAATAATAATAATTAGTTTTATTTGAGTACTATAATATTTAAATGTCTTTCATTTTAAAATGTATTTAAGCAATTAAATTATTTTAATTTAGATTTTTTTTCCCTGATATTTACCAAAGACTTACCGGTACTTAAAATGTAAATTATTTTTAATTTGAGCACTGTAATATTTAAACGTCTTTCATTTTAAAACCAATGTAGACAAAAAAAAAAAATTTTAGATCCTCTCTGTCTTTAGGAAAACAATAGACAAAAATATATAGAAAACAACATTTCTACTTAATTTCTTATTGAGAATAAGGGTTTTTACACCTTGAAATGCATATTGAAATGCTCTTCAAAGTTTATATATTATTGTGATTTAACGCTTGAATGTTTCTTTTAAGAAGGGAACACTTCTCACTGGAGCTCAAACACATTCTGTGAAGACCACGCCACCCAAGACCTCACCTAAATTGTTTCTGGCACAATTGGTTCCGCTCAATTGGTCACATGACACAAACACAACAGCCCACCGCAGAGGCACATGCTCAGTGGTGGCAGATTGTTTCACATCGCCCGCATTAAGTCAATGGCTTTCCAACAGAATTTGGGTTAACCTCTGAGAAGAGGGGTCAGCATGTGCCTTTGTGAACTAATGGCTGTGGCGTGAGAGGCGCAGTGTTTGGAAACAGTCTCTCGCATGAGATCATGCATTAGTCCGCCGGCTCGCGGCTCTGTTTACACTATTATTCACAAAAGCTCTGGCTCTACCCGTCTGGTTTTGTCAATGGGGTTTATTGAGCATTGCTTATTGATTTTAGAACAGCAACAGGGATGATTAGAAATCCCAAAACGACGTGTAAAATAAATCATTCAAAACACAGGATCATAACAATTAGGATTCTTTACGTTTCGAACAGGTGTGAACAGAACGTTTGCGCTAAAACCAAATATTCCCACATTTTTGAGGGTGAGTTTTTCTCTCTTGGCTTTAAGATCGACCTTCTGAGGAATATTAGTATATTGTTAGCAGATGAGAGTCTGCTTGAAATGAGCTTTTGTTTAAAGTGCTTATATAAATAGTTCGTTGTGTATACAGACCCCCCCCCCAGTATATTATGTAGCATATAGTTGGATTTCGTGTTTGACATTCATAGATGACTCTACCAAACCCAGAGGTGGCAGTCTATTCATGGCATTTGTTAATATTGCATGAATGACCTGAGAGAAGTCTCTGCTTTGGCCGCAATTATTAGAGTGAAACGCAAGAAGTCCCATCAAACTTTAGCGCTCACCGATTGGATATTTCAAACAAGGAGCAGTTCATTGATTGGATATTTGCTACAGATATGCGTTCACAAGACGTTCACCAGGCGTTTTGAAATGATGGAAGTTATTCAAATGAGGACCCGAAAAACCACAGTTCACATGTGCATATTGAACCTAAGACTGTTCTATAAAAATATATCTTTTTTTAATAATTGTAAACATATGCAGAACAGACTGAAGAGCAGTCAAAGAGCCGCAGGTTCACCACCCATGTGCCAGCTATGCCAATCGTAAGACAACCCATCTACGGTAATATAGAAGAATCTACGGTAATATAGAAGAAACGGAGAGTTTACCCTGTGCCTCTTTACAGTGAAGCTAAAGGACACATCAGCGTTTGAAAGCTTTTTTTTTCCTTTTGGTGAAATGATTAGGACCGTAAATGTAAAATCAAATAAAAAGTAACATTAACAGTTTAAAAATATAGATCAAAGAAGGGAACAAAGAAAACAATGGAGGTCAATGGGTTTCTAGGGCTTCAAACTACACTCTGTTGTATTAAACCAAAGAAAGAGCAAAAATACATCTGGAAAAAAAAAAAAAAGTAGTTTGGTTTTTGTTGTCTAATATTTATTTCTCTTTTGAGATTATTTTCAGATGGAAGAGAGAGAGAGAGAGAGAGAGAGAGAGGGAGGGAGGGCTTTACTTGTGCACAGAAAAAAGGATTTGCAAAGAGGACTCCCCGTGCACGCACACACGCACACGCGCACACCAGGCAGGCTGACATTACTGCAGTTGTCACGCAACAGAATGAGCTTAATGACAAACCCCTTTATGACAGATCTGGGTCAATTTCGCCAGCCGTTCGCACGCCATTGTGTCTAAATGCCTTTCAGATGGAAAAAAAAAATACAAATAAAAACAATTAAAAGCAGATCTGTTTCAGGATCTGCTTTAATGCTGCACTTTGCTTCTTTTGTGAAGCGTTCACACCCCACAGAGAAAATATGTCATGTAACATTAGCCTTACGGGGAAACTAATCCACCGTCGAAGTGCCCCAGCCCCGTTTTCAAACATTACTAAAAGTTAACTAAATCAAACATAATCTTTGGTTAAAAATATATATTATTTTACCTAAATTCAGCGTAAACAAAGTGATAATTAACATCAACCCGTGTGTGTTTCATTGGTTGATGTGGTTTGACTTTTTCAACGTTCATTTTCTTTGAGCGAATCCTTTCAACAGTATTTTAACTGGATCACATGCTCAATAAAAGCAAAGATCAAAGATGCATTTATCCAGGGATAACTAAATTCAGGAAATTCAGAAGGAAAAAAAAAAAAATCCCCCTCAGTCCCATGCTAAACCAGATGTTAGTGGACTCACGCACATGCTGGACGCAGGACGCTGGGATCATTCATCAGCTTCCAGCACACATTCTCACATGATGAAAACAAACAGAGGAATGTTTCCAGCACAGAGACACCGAGAGGAATTTTCCTCATCTGCACGCGAGAAGAATGTGCCAAGGAGCGTCTGGAGGCTGCCAAACGCCAACAACTGCCAGATCTCAGGAGGGAAATCTGAGCAAGAGACTGGCCGTGCAGGGCACAACAAATCATGCAGCAAACCGACGACTCATTTGCTGTCTGGAGGTTTTAGAGAGTCACTGGCCAATTTATTAGGTACACCCTACTACCACACACAAGATTTGGCGTCAACTCAAGCTTCGATTACTGTAATGAACTCTGTATTGTAATGCTGAGCTTCTGTCAGAAGAAACATGATCAAATCTCTCCAGTTCTTGCTTCTTTGCACATATCCTTCCTGTAAAGTTTTATTATTAATTTTAAAGCCATGTGACTAAACCATCCAAACTACAACAAAGGGAGGCAGAGCTTACTCTGTGACCACTACAAATGCAAGCAGTTGTGTTATTTATAATAGTTTTATGTTAGACTTTAGAAGTCAGCGTTACAGCTTGTTTTATAGGAATACTACTTTATAAAAGAGGGTTACGCACACGCTGTCTCGGAGACAGGAGGTGGATGAAGAAAGTGGTAAAAAGCCTATTTTTTTCTCACTGCTAAAAAGGCTTTTCACAGAGTTTAAGGACGGCATTCTATAGACTGTCGAAATCTAAAGATAACTATATGAGAATTCAAACATTAAAATGCATGGTGAAGCCATCAGGAGAAATCAGCTGAACGTTTATCACACAAACAATCGGTAACAGTCCCGTGGTCTAATGGCACAATACTAAATTGTGAACTGTAAGATGTTTTGGACAGCTGTAAATATCTGGTAAATGATAATCTTACACATTTGTACAGAAAAAAAAGCCTTTTCATTCTTGTTGGGGAAATCGCTCTCATCTTAAGAGAGACGGAAGATATAAACAAATTACCATTCATTAAAAAAATTTTAAGAAAAAAAAAAAGGATCTTACAAATACTGGAATTTTTTTTTCAAAGTACCTTAAATGACGAATGTAAATTCAAAAATAAATAGCATTCCTTTACATTTTTTTGTAAAGATATTTGGAATTTAAATTCTACATGGATAAATACATTTTATGCCTACAAGAACATTTGTAAGTTTAGCTCAATGAGGTGAGCAAATCAAGAAGACAACGACCAAACTGCTGTAAAAACTCATTCGCATCTAAAAATTATTTAAATAGAAAAAAAATACAAAGGAAAAATAAAAAAAAATATAAATAGCACTAAACAATAAAGATAGACATTAATTTTCTGTGCCTCAAAACCAGGCTCATATTGAGATAAAGTGGAATAATTAAAATTTTACTTCGCATATTGTGCGCATAAATTGGAATAAAGTAAAGAAACATAATAAAACAGGTATATAACTTTAGAATAATATAGATTTGAATAGGAATAATATGGAAACATACAGAAAAGTTGCACATTATGAAGAATTAAAAAAAAGCCTCGACTTGGACAAATAAATTTTATACAAATAAAAAAAAAAAAAAAAAGCATTAAAGCTACTCTGTTAAACAACTGAGAAAAGGGTCATAAATGCAAAACCAATCCAGCATTAACAGACAAGATGGACATTTTGTAAACAAACTGTGGACTTTGTGATCAAATTACTGAGGAAGTAAACAGCCTTGAACTGAAACGAAACCCAACACTCACAAGCAGCCGCTAGAACAGAACAGTGAGCGCTTTAAACAGAAGCAGCGATCTGCAGCCGTCCCTTTAAGAGCTTCTCAGAGCGGGGACTTTGCCAGGCTGCAGTCACGCAAACTCTCCCCAGGAGCCAGCTGAGCATTCATTACCCACAACCCCCTTCTCTTCAACATCCTAAACACTACATCTCTCTCATACGCTCGGTCTATCTTTGCCTCGGTGCCGTCACTCCCTCATTGACGTTTTCACACACAGTAGCTTTCAGTGCAGATCTGACGGTTGTGAAGGAAAAAGTGTTTAATTGAAGCTTAGGAAAAAAAAAAAAAGTGTTAAAAGTGGCTACATTTAAGCTGATAAAAGTTGATTAAACCATTTTCTGAAAGTATTAAGATTATGTTTAACACAAGAACACAAATATTGCCTTAGTTCTGGTTCTGAATACCTCTAAAAGCACTAAACAAGCAAATCTGGAAGGCAAATCCAAAGTGTCAATAATGATTTTACAAGCGAGATTTTTCCACGCCGTTTCTAATCGCTGACCTGGAGCACTTTAAAAATGTCAGATTCAGTGTCGCAGGCAAACATTTAGGGAAATAATATCGAAACTTTTGATTAGACTTGCGCTTTACAATCTTAGTGCCACCTACTGGAATGGAGTTTTGAGAGGTGTTTAAAATTTTGTGTAAATGCTAGATTTTTTTTTCTTCTCCAAAGAAAAAAAAAAAAACATTTAGTCATTACAGACATTTCCTCATCCTTTCTGGCTAAAGTTTGGGTATCATTAAAAACTTGAATATCGCAAACGATTTGTGAATGAAGCACCATTTCCATCCGAGCACCAACAAGTCCAAGTGACGCAATTATGCGCATTTAGCATTTCCGTCCATGGTTTTTATTAGGGATGCACCAAAATGAAAAAATGAAACCAAAAATTTTGGATGCACTTGGCCAAAAACCGATACCGAAAATGGTTTCATTCATTCATTGTTTTTTAAACGCCCTTCCAGCTTCTATGGCTATTTCCAGGGTGAGAGCAATTTAAGTTATTGAATTAGATAAAATGTTTAAAACCAGCTCTTCCTAGAAATTTTAATACCATATTTGGATCTACTTGATTAAAAATGTGATCTAGAGTTGTAGAAGAATAAAATTGTTTTCTGATGGGGGTTAAAAAAGGACAGTCAAATAGAATAGGTTTTATAGATAGAGGAACTTTACATGAGCGGCATTCAGCTCGACTATCTCCAGTTACTAAAAACTGGTGCGTGAGCCTAGAGTGTCCAATTCTGCATCTTGTATAAATGACCTGCCGAAAATGGTTTCATTAAAAAACATGTTTGAAATATTTTCTTTTTGTTTGTATTAAAAAAAAAATACAAATTAATTAACAAATCAAACTTTTATTGATAATAACAGTAATAAGGCTGTTCAACAACAAAAAAAATTCATTCTGTAGCAAAAAAAAAATAAATAAAAAAATGCTAGCCGCTTTTTTACTTCAATTTTACATTACTGTACCAAACAGAGCACAAACAAAAGAAAATAAAATATATTACAACTTTTCGGTCCTCATCTGAAACTTTGAAGTGCTTCCAAACCACTGACATACTCCGTGTTGATGCGTAATGACAGCGCGAACAAGACGGGAGGATAGGAGAGGCATGGCAACAATTTCTGCTTTTATTTTAAGAGCTTTTTACGCGTCGGCCGAAACCAGTAATGCTATTATTTTCGGCGGCCGAAATTTCAGTGCATCCCTAGTTTTTATACAAATAGGGGGACAGACACAGAGTTTATGTCTTAAGGAGGGCACATCAATGCCTCAGAACAGTTTAGATCCCATTGAAATGTACGTCACTTCTACCGAATGCATAGAGAAGTTAAGTATACGACTAGTACGGGTGACCAACAAACACACTGCAGCCTGTTATTAGAGCCAAGCACTGTAGCATTTGCCTGACAACATCGGGATTGGCAGATCCGCACTGGACCAGGTATAATGAGAGTGGCTGAGGTCTTGAGACCTTCTACTAAGCACATATTCCAGCATGACTGGTTTGATGGTGGGTCAGTGATGGTCTGGAGAAGCTTTTCTTTGAAGGGCCATCAGGAGCAAGCCCAGATGTTGTAGACTGCATAAAGGTCATAACCCTTCTTTTGGATCAATCAGTAGAGCACGGCACTAGCAATGACAAGAACGTGGATTTGAACCCCAAGGAGTAAGAACTGATCAAAGACGTTAGTTCCTAGAAGATTAAGTCACTTAAAAAAAAAGCCTAATGCTTGGATGTTTTAATTATTTAAAAGTAACCATTTCAGTAGTTTTTGCTGTGCTTAAAGTACAAGACATTGCCTCTCAAATCAAGCATTCTATGTTTGACCTTTAACATAACGGTCCTCCAAAGCAATCAATGGCTAACAGGCTAAGCTAAGATCATGATTTGATTATAATTGTGTCAAACAAGCAACCAGAACTGGTGTCGAACCAACAAAGGCTTTCACAGGGCTTCCTGCTGTGCTTTAGATTGGAGGTGGAGAACAAAAACACAATGTCTGTACACGGCTCCAGTCATGCAAACTAATTTCAAGTACGGTTTAATAAACGAACGCCTGGAGATAGACCTTAAAGGGGCTGTATTCAAGTTTGTGGCCAAAAATGGTACTGCAGTACAAATGTAATTTGTAATAATCCCTCAAATTATCAAAAAATGTTGAGTACTTACAGCTTCGAAGTCAAAAGATGCTCCAGCCAAACTAAACACTACTTCCGGTTCAGTGAGCCAATAAGAGCAAAGTGTTATTAGCCCGCCCCCATTAGAGATTTGTGCCACAACGATGAAAGCAAATTTGCAAAGCATAAAGAAACTCTTAAAAAGAACAAATGAACATTTGAAGCACAAGCAAAACTGTGATTAGCGAAAGTTAAGTCTGGCGGTAACTGGCTATTAGATTTGTTTCTTGAGTTTTTTTCATTGGTCAGCACACTTTGTTTGTTTTCTCAAAAGTTCTGCATGTTTATTTTGGAATAAATTCCACATTCACGCTCACAGCTTGCCAGATTGGCATGTGGTACCATTCAAATATGCCAAGGGATACGACACACCAAGTTTTTCATTTGAAAAAGAGCTTTGAGTTAAGCAAATTCAAGTTAGAAGTTTATTTTACTCAATGCCTTTGTGGAAACAACCACTCTCCGCTTTGGTGACCATGTCATGAAGCTATATGCCAGTATTCATCCATTAAAGGCAGCATAAATTGAAAAATAATAATAAAAAATCTGGCCGGCAAATGCGTTTCTGTAAAAGCTCTTCAGGTTAGTTGTACAACATTCGTGACTGTTATGAGTAAAGATGCTACTTGGAAAATGACCAAATCTCCAACTCAAACTCCCAAATAAACATTTATTACTGGTAGAGAAAGTTGGCATGGGAGGAGGGGTATAGAAAGGTACTTGAAGGTCTGGACAATTGGTGGACAACATGCTTGAGGTTGGTGGAAACAAGCTCTACCTGCTTGGAATCTTCTACCAACAGAGTTTCGATTGAGTACACAAGGAAATCAGCCAATGGTAAGCTGCGTGGAGCAACCAGCATGGGGAGAGGGCAGTGGCCTGGTGGTATTGGTTAGGAGTTTAAACACCCAGAGATCTTTGACCAAGTGTTGACCTCTCTTCAGGCCATAGCTTCACCCACTGGAAATGTCATGTGTTAGAATCTCACTTGCATCGAACCCGTGGAGCATCTTTCAAGAGTAGCTAGAGTGGGGGAGGTGGGCATCTACGTACGGGTTTTGTTTTAAAAACAAATAGTCATTGATTGTTTTTCAAATCAGTGATTTGACACCATGTAGAAGATATTTACTAGAGTTAATTGGTATATCAAGCTCTAGATATGGCGTCACAAAACAATACAAGCCCTGTTCGATCCACCAGGCTAACGGTAGGAGAAATGAGCACAAAATGGAGCAAATATTTAGTTTCCAAGGTTTTAGATCTAGGTCGGGTTCTGTAATGAGGGCAGGGGCAGTCGAAGGGTTGAGTATTGGAAGCGACAGCAGAGACTTTAATTGATTTATTCCTTTAATGGTTAATTGAGAGCGTCAAACCGAAAAACCTCACCCTGAAAGAAGCTCTTGACCCTCAGGAAGCTGACGCTGAGCCTCAGGACGGAGAGTTTGTCCAGTTTGGAGATGACCTCCACACTGAAGGGTAGCAGACTGGCGAGCCGCTCCAGCTCCGTGTTTAGACGCTCGCGGTGACGTTTTGATGGATTCGACTTCTGATCCGTCTTTTCTGCTTTCCTGTAGACGCATATTTTAAAATTATTATTCAACACAAACATATTTTAATGAAGTGTGGGGGCAAATATAAGAATTTTCCATTGCTTTCAATTACACGATCAAATTCTAACATTTTACCTCGATTACGATTAATGAACAGTATTTTATTTATTTATTGATAGATTGATTGATTCCGCAAGAAAAAAAAAAAACCCCAGGTAAAATTTTATTGATTTTAGGGTCTGAAATAATAAAAAAAAATAATATATTAGCCCTAATTAATATTACTATCTATACCACACTTTTCAATACATCATTACAGCTTATCGAGTTTTATGCAAAATTATTGAGGGCAAAATCAACAATGTTCACTAAAGATCTCTTTAAATAATGTCATAAATGTAAAATAAATAAATAAATAAAATAAAAACAATTCAACAACCCGAAAAACAACAGCCTGATAGACATGCATTTTAAATTAAACACATTATGCTGTAACACAGAATAATTATGTTTTTTCTTAATTATTATTAACTAGTCATTGTTATCAGTGTTACACAATGAAGTATTCAATTATTTACTACAACTTTGACACATTAAACATTTAACACTTCCTAGCATCCATTATGCATTGATTACATTAAAATTCTCCTTTTTACATTTTTTTTTTAGTTAAACAATATTGCAAAAAAATATTCATTATATCACATGGAAAAAAAATAGTTTGGATTGTTAAAAAAAAAAGTGATCGTCAAAGTCAATAACCATAAAAATTTATAATATATATATATATATATATATATATATATATATATATATATATATATATATATTAAACCATTTAAACCAATCAATAAATCATTCATTAATTTCCCTTTTAATAATAACAAATTATTGTAAAATATAGTATTTTTTATACTCTGTATGTTTAAAATGAACATTTAAAATTCTAATTTCATAGCCTTTTAACACAAAAAAATAAAACAAATGTTTATATAAAACCAAGGTAATAATTGGAATATTGTTCATTCAGAAGGAAGTAACCTCTTGGAAAAACAGTTTTTATTATTAAGTACTCAAATAAACAAACAAAAAAAAACCATTTGAGATTTATCATCATTTTTTAACTTAAATGGTAAAATTCATATTATCTCGGAAGCATATTTCAGGGCAACCAAGAACACAGCCAAAAACATTGATAGGAAAAAAATCTAACAAAATAAAAACACCTGAACACCCACAGCAGATTTCTATAACACTTTTCAAAAGCTAAGCAACACGCCACGTTTGCCATTTTAAAAAATTTACATTATACAATTACTGAGCAAAGTTATACTAGCGAACACACAGAAATGCTAAATAATAAGAGTAATTATGAAAATACTCAACTGTTTCTGTACAGGCTTCCGTCTCTTCCTCCCCGCGTACAAACAATCTCCCGGTGGAATCATCCTTGCGTTATCCAAAGATGCGACTTAAAACACTTTAAAACAATCCTTTCTGTTTCCTGACAGACATGTTTAGACGTCGAAAAAAACCACAGAGGTACACGATTAGGAGATGAACAAACAATCGTCTCAATAACATTTTAACAGAAAATAACAATTTCTCACAAGGCTGCAAAGTTAAACTGTATAGTCGTAGTCACCTAAAATGAGGGAGCACTCACCAAAATCCATGAACAGCGGTCAATAATGGCTACAAAGATTTTAAGTGTTTATATATCACGCGAAATCATCCAGAATGGCGTTAAACTGAAATGAACTCTTGACTTGACGGTTGGGTCACACGCGCGCTCCCTTTTTATAGCGGCTCTAACCCGTTTCGTAGTGGATCACGCATGCGCGCAGCCTATGGGGAACCGTTTTTTTTCCGTTTGTAGTACGACGTACTATAAACAATAAATATATTTAAATAAATAATGAGACCGTTGTCTTTCTAAATGTATAAAGCAACAAATGTAAATACAAATAAATATAAATAAAATTAACTTTTTTTTAAATGCCAACTAACAGTGCTAAAGCCACATTTTTAAAACCACCAGACTAGGTCAGCAAAAAGTGAAGATATTTCGAAAACAATATATTCAAAATGCATGAACCCCTTTTTTCTTATAGAAAAGATTTGTTACAATAATACAATTAATGATAATTCGCAAATCTTTTAGAATTCATGGAACATACATGGTTACACTGCTTTATTTACTTTAATTTCAAAAGCAACTGGTGCACTAACCATAAGATAATTTTTAATCCTTGAACTTTTAGAGATAAATACATTGAAAAAAAAATTTTATTGAAAGACAAGTCAAAAGTTGTGAGGTACTAAATAATAAAGTCTGAAACCATTTTGAAAGTTTTAAAGAAACAGTCACTTGACTGGTTTATGTGGAGCCAACTGAACCATGCCACACAGTCATTTTCTTTGTCCACTTGGTCCTGGTTTGTGCTCTTGAGGGTAAAACATAGGTAAATAGGTCTCCAGTACTTTTCAGGGCAATTTCTCAGAAAAGTCAATTGAATCTTATTTGGTGAAATAGGGAAACCATGGGTAGAAAATGCAGACAAAGTTCAATGGAACTTGGACTGGTCTTCATTTGGCCATTTGAGGGACTACAGCGCCAACTACTGAACCCTGTCCAAAATTCAACTTTTACATGAGAATACACATAAAGGTTAAGAAAGAGGTCACAAAATTATAGAAAAATCTATGAGTCATTTTCCCCCTGACTAGCCAAAAGAGCCTTCATAATATAATTTAACAAAGATTACGAAGAATTTCAATGGAAATCATACACTGCTTCTCAAACTACACTGAATTATGCATCAGTCGTCACTATAAACTAAAGAGTAAAACATTAATGACTTTTCCACCTTTGCTGGATTTAAAACAACATTTAAGCGTTTGAAATGGAACAATGACGCCACCTGCTGTCAAAAAGAAAAACAAAAACTGCACTTGACATTTATTTATTTATTTACAAATGTATTTTTTCTCATCAACGATATGTTTTCACATATTAAGTTCCACATCCACTTGAACAAACGGACGACTAGTCTTCGAGAATATAGTTGGGATTCACCACCAAAAACGGATCGTCCTCCGAGACGGGCTCTTCTCCATCCGCACCCATCTTTGTCAGCCCTGTTTTAGTCAGCTCTATGATGATGTGATCCTGAAGAGAAAGAAGAAGCTCTACTGCAGGCAAGCTCCACAACAAACAGGTTTGAACGTTCCTTACATAATGGATGAGTCTGTGAAGAACTTTCTCAATTAGGTTTTTCTTAGCGACCAGTTCAGCTTCAGAATCGATTTCACTCTCAATTTCCTTCAGATACCAGTTGATGAGTTCACTCCTCTTCAGAGATGCTTCTTCATCCACTAGCACACACAATGGCGTCAAAAACCCACAAAAGAATAAATGGTATAAATGTAAATAAAAAAAAAATGCATTTTGGGTTTTAGAGACATACACTGCTCCATCTTCTGCATGTGTAGAACCAGCAAGTTGGAGACTCTCTTGTACTCCGCAAAGGTCATCCTGAGAGCAGGTTTGGACGCCACCGCGTCAGCCGGTTTCTCCTGGTTTTCATTCCGATCCGTGTCCATGGCCTCTAGGGCTTGACCATTCACACCCCCTCCATTGTGAACCTCCATCTCTTGACCAAACATTTCATTCTGACCTGTGCCATTGATGAGGATTTTCATTTTAAAGTAGTCATGTAATTAATAACTTTGCTTTTGCTAAACAGCAAAAAAAAAAACGACTAATTTGAATGCTTTAACTAGAAAACAGAGATTTCTGTGCTTGCTTATGATATCTGATCAACCAAGAGTCAGTCAAGTGAAAATAACTTAACATTTAGAAGTAAGTGCCTCACTCGCACCCTAGAAATAAGCACGGCCCTCCACAAGCAAGTCAACATATGGGTAGAACTTAAAAAAATGTGATTGGAATTCAGTTTAAATCATTTATGGATGTGGTCGACAAGTCCTTTCCTTTGCAAGTTAAAGACTATTCCAAATAAATCTAGATGGTTGAGTGGAGAAAAGCGGACCTTCGAGCCGGAACAGTGCTCTCGCAAACTGACTAAACAGTTGTTTTATTCTTCAACACACGTTTGTCAGACAAAACACTGACCCCGATACTTTGTAAATAATAGAATAATCCATAACCTTTCTATCAAGACACCGATAAAAATGTAACGAAAGCTGAATCTCACCATCGTCATCCTGTTCCTGATCAAAATTAATGTCGGGTGAGTCGACGCGAATGATGGATTTATTGAGGAGTCGAAATGCTTCCTTCACATGTTTGGGTTGAACCTTCCAACGCACAAACGCAATCCAATTGAGAACATTTTCAGAAATAATAATAATAATAATGGGGTTTTCCTGCTAGCACAGACCTCATCTGAGCAGTACATTCTGGCCATAGCCTCCGAGAGCCGCAGCATGCTCTCCAGCTGCCTGACTGTGATCCTCCAGGCAGATTTGGTGGTTCCTCCTCCGTCCCGTTGCCGCAGATGCTTGTACTGATCCACCACAAATTCCTGAGACTCTGCTGTTATCTAATAACAAAGACAAAAAGGCATTATCCAACTCGCATTGACATTCAGAACGTAAAAATAAATAAGTAAACACCACAGAGCCTTGCCTTAGGCTGAAACTGGCGGGCAAATAAAATATATCTCTGGATTTCATCAGTGCTGTACACTCTTTCTACAGACTCCACATTCCTGGCGTGAAGATCTACAATTCTGCGGGCGATGGCGTAGTCTGTGACCTAGAAGAGAGGTCCCAATAGCCTTGTTATTCTCTGCTGTTCATCCAAACAAAATATTGACTGGATTTGCTGTATTGACGAGGTTCCAAAAGACTAAGCATTTGAAGCCCGTTGTTGTGAAGTACCCAGATGTCCTACCCCTAACATGTATTGCTCTCAGCACTGAAGATTGTGTGGTGGAATTTTAACCTTTCAAAATCATTGAATAAGATTAGTTCAATCAAGTTTATAGAACTATTCCAAAATGATCAACCAAGCAGATCCTGGATCTGAGGCAAGCTTTTTTCTGTAATCTCAACCACTCAAAGTTCCAGCTAAACCATGCTGGGGGTTGTATTTCCTCTGCCACATTCCTTTTACAAACCTTTTACCCAGTTCCTTCCAGCTCCATCATCAACATCAACATGTATTTTCCAAGAGACCTTTTTTGCACATTAAATGTCAAAATCTGTAAAAACTTGTACATCTGTAGTTTCTACCATTTACTCCTCCATTTTAAACTGCAACTCTTACCCCAGAAACAACATGCAAACATAGTTCCACAAATGTCGGTTTGAAGAATACAATTGTAAATGTGGTAAGAATCTGGTTCGATGTGTTCAGATGTTGCTAGAACGCAACTCAAAGATTTTGAGCTTCATAAATGGATTAACAAGAGCACATAGAAGCATTTTAATAACGAATAAATTGAGAAATTTGATATCTGTAACAATCAAAACTAGCGACGAAGAAAACATATGTAATTTTTGCATTAACATATACAACCTCATTGCATTCATCCACCAGTATAAAGAAGAGATCAAATCGGGACATGATGGGGGCAGACATGTTGACGTTCTGCTTCAGGGACTTGGCACGGTTGTATCTACCATCAATTGGGTTGGCAGCAGCCAAGATGGAGGTACGGGCATTTAGAGTGGCCTTAAAACAAGAACACAAGTTACCGTAAATATAGTAATATCTCCTTGGAAAACCTTTTCAGACTTATTTTCACCTTAACGCCAGCTTTTGTGATTGAGATGGTCTGTTGTTCCATGGCTTCATGGATTGCCACCTGGTCCTTGAGATCCATCTTATCAAATTCGTCAATACAGCAAACCCCCTAGAATAACAGCTGATTAATGTGCTGCAGAAATAATATGTTTGAGTTTGTAAACATTAGACGAGTCAACAAATATGTACATTATCTGCCAACATCAGAGCTCCAGCTTCGATGACAAATTCATGCGACTCTTCATCTTTGACCACAGCGGCGGTCAGACCGGCAGCACTGCTAGCTTTACCGCTGGTGTACACGGCTCTGGGAGCAAAATCCTCCACATGCCTGAGCGAGAAACACAAGCTCATCCCAGTGAAACATTTAATCGTTTACTTTCAGAAAAGATCACGTTTACTTGAGAAACTGGCTCTTGGATGTACTGGGGTCTCCAACAATACACACGTTGATGTCTCCTCGTAATGAGGTCCCCTCCATCGTAGTCTTCGCAACGCCCCCGAATAACATGAGCAGGATCCCACGTTTGATTTCATCATTACCTGGAGCATCCAAACATTTCATCTACTTTAAGAACAACATCTTTTAGCCAGAATAAGAGAGGAAAATGCAGAGCACCATGAATGGTGGGGAAGAGACTTGTGCAGAGGTTGTGATAGAGATTCTTATCTTGACTCATCTCAAACACTTTCTCCCATTCCTGGACGGTCATCTGGCTCTTCACGCTTTCAGCTGTCTGGTCTTCCTGACGAAGCTCCTTCCCTCCAAACTAATGGAAAAGGCATGACTATACAAAATTATTTTAAATACACGTATGCATATTTGTTTTGTTTTATTTGTTTCAATACACATTTTTGTTCTAATAATGTTGCACCATCAAGGCAAACTCTACATGTGCAGACCTCAATTCAAGTTCTTGCAAGAGTGTGAACCTCAAATCAAGACCTCATTCTTAGTGTACAGACCTCAATTCAAGATCTTGCAAGGGTACAAGGCCTCAATTCAAAACCTAATTCTCAGAGTGCAGACCTCCATTCAAGATCTTCCAAGAGTGCTAACCTCAAATCAAGACCTCATTCCCAGAGTGCAGACCTCCATTCAAGATCTTCCAAGAGTGCTAACCTCAAATCAAGACCTCATTCCCAGAGTGCAGACCTCCATTCAAGATCTTCCAAGAGTGCTAACCTCAAATCAAGACCTCATTCCCAGAGTGCAGACCTCCATTCAAGATCTTCCAAGAGTGCTAACCTCAAATCAAGACCTCATTCCCAGAGTGCAGACCTCCATTCAAGTTCTTTCAAGAGTGCCAGCCTCAAATCAAGACCTCATTCCCAGAGAACAGACCTCAATTTAAGACTCTCCCCAGAATGCACACCGCAACCCTAGGTCTCGACCACAGGAGTCACAACCTCAATTAAAGATTTCAATCTCAGAGTGCATACCTCAACGGGAGACCTTATCTAAAGTGCAAACCTCATTTCAAAACCTCTGAATGCAAAATTTCATGTTGGCCTTAACTCCAGAATGCAAATCTCAACACAAGCCTTAACCCCATAATGCTGACTTTGGCGTTAGAGTATCAACCCCATTGACCGACCTCAACCCTGAAGCACAGAACTCACTTCTGGAGAGTCAAAAGCGAAGTACTAACTTCAACCCCAGACAATTAGAGTGCAGACATTAACCCCAATGAACAAAACACAACTTTAGATTGATTAACCCTGCACCAGAGCGCATACCTCAATAAAGGATCTCATTTGCAGAGTGCCAGCCTCAAACGCAAACCCAGTGTCAAAATTTCTGATACTCAAAGGGACATGACCAGGTATGAAGCGACCCATATTAGGAATTTGTGCAATGCATCCAAGTGCCTTTTAAGCTCATAAACAAAGCAATGTCATGCACTTGCATCAACATGGCAGATGCTGCCCAAGTAGAGGTTTCCACTATTCATCTGCCACCAGAACTAATTTATTTCTCGCTAAACTCTCTCTGCTAATCTTGGTCTTCCATTGCTAGCCTCAGTAATCCTACACTAATCTCCACTTTGACCTAAGAATAGTCCATATTCAAAGAAAAAAGGCTTGAAAGAATCACTTTTTGTCAGATTTCTAAAATTACATTTTGCTATAATCCTCTTTTGTAGAGTCGCTCACCCGTGGGTTGGTTGGGGCCACATGGTTGGCAAGGAAGGCCAGTCTGTAGGAGAGCTCTCGGACGCCCAAAGCCTTCAACCCCTGAACACCATCCGCTTCAAATCCTTCCTTTCCAGTCACCCTGCTGCTCGTCTCTGCTCGTGTACCTAATCTCACATAGATCAAACATGTGGTGGTTAAGACTTCCAAACCATTTAAGATTTTCTTACATAAAACACTCATGTATTTACAAACTATGTTCTTAATGCAAAACAATTGATCAGTACAGCAGATTTCAAACTAAATGGTAGGTTCTAAACTAAAGAACCTAAACTAAAATATGTTCCCAAAAACATATGTAAGCATCAAGACATGGTTTAAAAGCAGACCAAACCTGACAGTGCCAAGGCCGACACATCAGGCACAACAATCAGCGCCCCGGTGAAATCACATCGATCTCCAGCTTGAGCAGTTTCCACAGCCTCAGCCCTCAGAATGACCTCCACGCTGCGAGGAATGGAGCCTCGCGGGAGCTCTGCCTGGGTCTCCTGGATCCTCACCTGAGAGCACCAAAGAAATCACCCATCGGCAACAAACCCAAATAATATATTAAACATGACCGTCCAAGAGCCTTAAAGTTGGTCAACAATATTGATCTCCATGCTAAACAAACCCCAGTGTAAGTGAGCAAACCAAACCAAATGCTATGGGTCAAGGCCCACACATAAAATCCCAAATCAGAGCAAAAACAAACAAAAAAAAAATCCATAAACAACCTTTCTCAACTAAGACCATCCCACAAACTACTCAACTACAGTGTTGTGGAAGGGTGAGTCCTTCAAATCTTCATGTTCAACTGCAAACTTACTTTCTGGAAGTCGACAAATCGTGATTTGTTGGTGTCGAGCATGAAACGCCGTCGGTTGGCACACACTGGGTTCTTGCAGATGGTGGGCTGTGTGTATTTGAACTGCTGCTCCACGTCTTTGACAACGGACTGGCAATCCAGACAGAGGAAGGTGCCGCTCACCAGCTCCGGGTGCACAGGATGTGTTCGTACCACCTGACCACTGATCCTCAACAGCGTGCCAATGCGGATGGTCGAGAGCTCCCGGATCCTGGTCAGCGGTAACAGAAAACACTGTTCACTTCCGCATTTGATTGAGCCAAACAGAACCAGAAAACTCTGTAGAGTACCATTAAACTCACACCTCTTGGACCTCCCTGATTCCAAACAACCATTTTCGAAGACCTTTATAGAAATTTTACATCACTAGGGGGTGATAATGCAACTATAGCTTGAGTGTCTTGTAGAAAGATTGCTGCCTTCTCCACATTAATTCTATGAGGTAGAGGTCGAGGCTGTGCCCCTTTCTTTTTCCACCACTTCTGGGTCCCTCAATCTCTCAATCGTCTGCATGTCTCAGGATCTACAAAACTGAACCTATGGTTAATCTTAAAGTGGAAGATATTGCTCTGAACCTTAGCCGAGGTGCGGTACGAGTGCTATGAATCATAGTAGATGATTAACCCGCTGAGAAAAGGTGTCTAATGTACGAACATTCACATGGACTTCTTTTCGAAAACATTGTATACTCTTGAATCTGCAAATTTACTTGAGCACCAAAAAATGGATGCTCCCATCTACAAGTATGAAGGTTCCCAAGTAGATTAAACATGAAAATGTGCATACGTTCAAAAGCAGAACACCCCACACAGTCTCCTGCCTCATTTGCACACATTTAAATATGTTAATGAGCAATCATACTTGTTAATGAACAAACATACTTTTGCCGAGTTGGAAAATCTGAAAAGGCAACATAAAATTCTTTGGAGGGAGGAATATTTCCATGATCTCTGGCAAAGTGGCGAACTGCTCTGCAGAGAAATGGATACACCCTGTAATAGAAAGAAAACCACACAAAAAGATTGAGACAAATTTGAAACTTAACAGGAGAACAATATTTGTTACATTTGTAACCAGACTGTGTCTGAGTTGACACTTTCCAAGACCACAATCATGTTTGATGAAAAAAAAAAGTGAGATATAATTTCTCAAATGATATATTAATTTTTCAGCTAATAATGGTTTATAATGTTTTAAATAAAAAAGAACTTAAGACTTTCCTTAACAAGTAAAACTTAATTCTATGCTTTCCACACTTGTTTAAAAAGAGACCCTCCATGCGGAACGCACAAATCTCCTCACGCCACGCCCCTACTCATCCAGACACGCCCATTTATTCAGATTAACTGCCATGCCAGGAAGAGAAAAGGCAAGTTAAGTTGCCAATTGTTTACCTGTAGTACTCCTCTTGGATCGTGGTGGCCAGCTGCTGGTTGTAGTGCTCGATGTTAGTAAAGCTCACGGTCAGCGTGTTCCTCTCCGGCCTGATCAACTCTTGGGCGTCCGACAGGTACAACGCGTCGCCGTTTTTATCCTGAAACCTGAACAACCACGCATTGTTCATCAAAGAAGCTCAATCGGCTATTAGAGGATCCTTAACCACTCACTCTTCCAAAAACTCCAGGAACAACTTTTGGCATTTTTCTGAGAGATCATCCCGCACTTGCACACCCGCAGCTTCGACCCCGGGCTCCATCGGCGAAGCTGAGCGTGAGCACCTGTCCTGGAGCAGTCAATTACGAGCCGCGGAACCAGCCAATCATAAATCTGCGTCATGACGTCACTTAAAAACGTAAACTTAATCGGTAAATTGGTCTTTCCAAATCTTATTTTTTTAAAATCTGGTGCTTCCAACACATTTATTGACTGTCTAACATAGCAGAATTATCTTATTTTTTTTTTTAAAGCAACCGTCCTAAAGCAACGTTCGTGTGAAAGAGTCGATTCATTCACACGAATCAGAAAAAAGCCGTTAGCGAACTTTAGAAAACACACACGCGATCTTTTTTTAAAAAATGTTGCTGACCCAAACATTTCACAGAATTTCTTAGCATAGCGCTACTAAAATACTCGCAGTCTTGTAAAAATGTAAACAAACGTGTGTTCGACAAATTTCTAAGAGTCGATTCTGTTCTACGAATCGGCCCTTCGAGGCAGACACTATGTCGTTAGCAGAAAATAAACTTAATCATAAAAAATAACTTTTAACACATTTCTCATAAACGTTTAAGACAAACTCTTTTAAAACAATCACGTATAATTCCACCTAAAAACAGACTCGCGTTAGAGTCGAATCCTTGCGGAATGGAACGGTTCTCTCGAGTCAACCAAACACAATATAAACATATTGTGGAGTGTGTACATTTATTAACATTACTTACTGATTTTTTTTGTAAACACAATCGGTTTCAATTCATGTCGACATTTTCAACCTACCAATGATATGTTCAGTGTAACAAATTGGTATAATGCAATTAAGAATACAGAGTAGTTTAAATAAATCCATAGACCTATAGCTTATTTTCAGCTCAATATTGAATGAAATTGTAATGACTAATCTGCAGAAAATCTAATCTTTGAAAGCAAAACAATTCTTTGATATTTTCGGTGATGAATTAGCATTTTCAGATCAGATCTGTCCAGATCCAAACTTAAATTGCCATTTCATCGTACAAACTCAAGTTTACCAGACACACCAGAGCATCAGAAACACATCCATACTTAAATGTTTAATTCTTTTATTTAACACACATTTAAAAAAGTGAACCACACTATACAAATGGTTTTCTGCAGCAGGTAACAGAGGACACCTCTCCAAACAGGTCCAGTTCATTCATTTCCACAGCGCCCAAATATGATGCATGTTTTTTTTTCCCTATATAATCAATTTTCAGCCGCCTCATTGTTACTATACAGTATGTGTGCGTGTGTTCTTGTTTTCCTCATTTAAATGCTGATGGGTAAGAGCATGCATGTAGCGTTTGCTTCCGATTTTAAACCATTTCTTTTCTCTTGCAAAAATTAAAGCTTAAAATCTCTGTACAGTCCAGACGCAGCGTGTTCAACAGCAATGTGACACACACACTCTCATCCTCTACGTGTCCTTTTTAGACGCTCAGATTCCCATCAACACAGGCTGGACATCAAGAGGAATGATATTTATTACCAGAGACAACTTTTAAAAAAACGTGAGCGTGAGAGAGACAGACACAAAGGATGTGATGAACAAAATTAGGCCAAGTAGCTGTAGGTATCCTTCTCTCCATCCACCCGCTCCAGATATTCCTTCTCTATCAGGATATCGATGCACTTCTGCAAAATAAAAAAATCCAAGCATGAGTCCAGACCAATGTTTAAAACCCACATGAGAAGATAACGAGGGAAAACACACCTTGATAACAGGGACTCTAGGTTTGAAGCGGGATGAGAGCTGGTTCAGAACTTCTGCCAGAAGCTGCTGGTGCTTCAAAATCTTCCTCATCTTCATGATGCGCACTATGGCTGCCTGAAACCCCACCAAAAAGTGTAACACAGCGTTATATATTGTAAAATATACAATAACATAAAAAGGTTTCCGTTCTGATACCTGAATCAGGAGTTTCCGGTCCTCCTCTATGTTTTTATGGGTCGTTTCCTGTTCCTGTTTCTGCTCCGTCTTCATTGGCACATTAATGTTCACGCGCAGCTTTTTACTGAAGATAAAAAGCAATAAATATCCAGACAAACATTCATAATTAGCCCTGCATTATTGTTTCAGTTGGAAGACTTACTTTTTATATCCCAGGAAGAGCTTAATAAGAGTGTCTGGTTTGAATTCGACTTCGTCCACGTTTGCGTTCTCATCCTCCAACACCTGCATTCAGACACAACGATCAGAGACATGAGCACTGAATTTTAAACCAGTGCACGGCATTAAACAACAATAACAGAGACGGTTATAAAAGCAGAACAAAAATCACACCTTATGTAACTTATTTCCTAAACAGTTATGCACGAAATCGATGAAAAGAAAACAACTCACCAGCAATTTAGATTTTAATAATATTTGCAAAACCTGCACCAAAATGTCCTAAAACAAAGGTAAAAATTCAGTTAGCTCACTTTTCAGAAAAAATAAAAAAACAGAGGTATGTTTGCTTGTCGTACTATTTTAATTTGTGTGCTGTCGGTCAGCTGTTGGACGGTGTACACGTCTTCTGTGTTGTACTGCAGCAGAATGGCCATCTGGAAGGTAGACGCCTGCATGGACAACACAACCAAATGTTACTCAGTCGTTTGAAAAAGAAAACGTTGGAATTGTGTTTTTTTTTCTTGGCAGAAATAAAAATGCTTCCGAACAAATAAGCACACTACCCAGATTCTGAAGGATGGTGCGGTGCTAGAGAGAAACACAACAGTGCATAGACGTATGCGAACAGAAGCTGCTTTTTTGGGTGGAGTTTGTATGTTCACCCTGTGTTTACTCAAGTTTCTTATGAATGTAACAGGCCAGGAGTGAAATCCCAGCATACCCAGGTGACGTATAGAACGTCTAGGCAATGTACAGAACGTCTAGGTACTGTTTAGAACGTCTAGGCCAGGGGTGCTCACACTTTTTCAGCTTGTGAGCTACTTTTATGATGACCAAGTCAAAGTGATCTACCCTAGTGCTGGGCGATATGGAAAAATCATAAATCACGATAACGATATATATCATGATATACCACAATAAAGTACGTTTTCAGTTATTCTCTGAAAAGTTTGACAAAAATATCATTGCATACTTTTTTTTGCAACTTTATTTTGAAGTGACATTTAACTGAACTGTCACAAATGAGAAAAACTACATTTTAGTGCAGCAATGTAAACGTATCAAATGACAACAGATGTGGTGGAGGTAGAGCTACAGTAGCCTTCACATTTTTTTAACCACATCATAGTTATTTAAATAGTAATATCAAAATAAACTATTTAAAAAAAAATAAAATAATGGACCACACTGCCAGAGAACCATCCTTCTCTACTTGGGCCCGGCATGCGTTATATAAGCGAGGCAACTTGACATTACTGAAGTGCTTACGACTGGGCATAACGTACTTCGGGTCAAGCACTTTGACGAGGTCTCGTAAGCTACCCTTCTCAGCTGCATACACGGGGATCATGCCTTTACAACAGTAATGCAAGATGGCACATGTGATTTCTTTATGGCGCTGGGACGTTTTTTCATACGGTGTGCATTTTATGAAAGACTCTTTAATTTTAGGCTGGCTATATTTTTTCTCGCCACTTGCCCATGCATATTTCCATACTGACTTTGCCTAACTTTGTGGCGCGGTCACGTGACAAAAGAACAAAATGACCCGGACTCGCTGAAAGACCTAATCTTTCGGAGAGACTCGCAAAAAGACCTAATCTTTTCGGGTTCGAGAAAAGACCGAAAGGACCCGAAGGAGCTAAAAGAACGAATCTTTTCGGATCCCGGCACTATAGCGGTCACGTGAAAAAAGTGCTAAAGAAGCCAGTCCGGACTGAGTGCACGGACTGCACACGTTAACGTCAGAGTGAAGTAATTTTGTGTCGAACAAAAGAGATTTAAATCTAAAGAAGACAGATTAGAGTTTGGGTAAACCAGACTAAAAGACCCAGGTAGGCTTTAGTAATATATTTATTTTAAATTTAGCATTATAGTTTTGTCTTATTTGTAGTGTGATTCGCGTTTGTGTATAAAACGTTAGTAGATGTGGAAGTACACACAACATTTATTGATATTTTAGTAAAATTAAAGAAATGACTCGAAAAAAGATCCGTTCATTTTACTGAACGAGACTCAAAGAACCGAATCCGTAAAATGATCCGAACTTCCCATCACTACTAGCGTAAAGCATGTCGCATCAACGTAAAGCGTCCCGTCGCAAAATCACAAGACGGAGTTTCTTTGCGAAGAAGTTTTATTCTTGATTATCACTTATATAAAAGGTAGAGTATGCATTGCATAGCCACAAGACATTATCATACATTTGTCAAAGCCTATTTAATGCAATATTTTCTTTAGTAATTGATAAAATTAGGTTAGACACGATAGAAACGATAGAAGAGAAATAGGACGATAGACACTTTTCTATCCTCCCCACGATATATATCGTCATATCGCCCAGCACTAATCTACCCACTACAAAGATGTAACACATCAATCAACAAAAAAATTATTTTCAAATCTATTGAGAATTGACAAAACACACATAATAATTAATTATTTACATTTTTTGTAATAACGTGAGTTTAATTTGATGACTTGCACTGAATTGAATCATTAGAACAGTTGTGTGTGACATGAATTGATGGTAATAGAGTGATTTTTATGGGAGCAATTGAGCTTTAATCCAAATAATCAAGAATAAAAATGATGCTCTAATAAATTTTTATATTTATTGAAACTGAATCGTGCAGTACAATATGCAGGTGAGGAGTGGCGTGTTGCTTAATTTTGGTTGTAATAGAGTAATTTAGAATGAAGTTATGAAGCATATTCTGTGTAAAACATATTTTGATCTGGTAATTTGCAGACGGTCCCTAAGCGATTCCATGTCAGCGGGTTGCTCATAGACGGTAATGTGTTTCTGCGAATGCCGAGGGAAACCTGTTTTGATAAAAAACGTTTTGTAGTTTGTCCACTACATAACACAGATTAGAAATAGGTATTATCTGTTTACTAAGAACATTCTGGTCTCGAGCTATTGAGCAGAGCTAACTTTACTGAACTGTGACGGGACGGATGATCGGCTGATATTGCGATCGACGTAATAAGCACCCCTGGTCTAGGCGATGTACAGAACGTCTAGGTACTGTTTAGAACGTCTTGGCGATGATACAGATGTATAGAATGTCTTTGTGATGTATAGAATGCCTAGGCGATGTTTAGAAAGTCTACGTAATGTATAGAACGGCTACGCATTGTAAAGAAAGGTGTATTAACAGAAAATATCCCCAACAGGGTTAGGGATCTATACAAGGCAATCTATAGGTGACGAGAGAAGAAGCTTTTGTTAATGAAGGCAGCCTCGGAAGTGGAAGAATCCATCGCACTGCATCACATCTCACACAAGCGGATGTGTAGAAAACTATTGAAATGTCTACAAAAAAAAACAGCATACACAATAAAATCGACAAAATCCACACTTCTGATGTAGAACACGAACATTCATCCCAAAACTAAACTACTTTTATTGTAGAGGGGGAACCAAATCAAACACAATCACATGTGGTAGGTCGGATTTTAACCATGTGATGTCACTGGTGGTGTACAGACCTGTAAGGTGTAGCGGTTCTTGAAGCAGTTGGAAACCAGCTCTCCTTTGGACAGGTGGTAGAGCCAGGTAAGCTTGCGGCCACTGTGTCTGCTGGCGTAGAAGGCGGTGAACCTCTGATAGCTCCTCTCCAGCTGTTTCACAGAAAGACCCACAACGATGAGAAGGAATAACCTTTAAAGAACCTTTCAGACCCAGTGATCGTAATTTGATTCTTGGATTACAGTGAACCCACGCAGATTCACAACTTCGCTGATTTTTTTTTCCTTTACGTATGTTTATTATTAGAGGAAATATATAGCGGATTTGCCGGAAATGTAAAAAAATGATTGCTTATCATTTGTGCCTGTGTACTGTATGTAGGTATTGTAGATATCTGTACATTACTGTAAAGGGTGGTTTGTTTAGGGAGTGTTTTAAAAGTCTGAATACCTGTTAAATAAATACTGTAAATATGGTGTTTCATCAGGTATCGAGGCAAGTTCAACCGCGATAAATGAGGGTTCACTGTACAGAGAAATTCAGTCAATTTAAAGCCTGTTTTATATGGAATTGGGAGGTTTAAAATGAGTATTAAATGTTATATTACATGATAATATGATTACCTAGAGTGCTACATCTTCTTCTTTCTAGGTATTTAAGGAACACATTGCTAAAACTGCTCGAGATTTGCCCGACATCAGAAAGATCAGACATCTCCTTACAGAAAATATTTTTGTTATTAAATAATATAAATCTATTATTAGCACGATATTAAGCGCAGCGGAACATTGTTCTTAGGCGAGTTTCCGCACGGACGCTATTGAGTGACGCACAGTAGAGCTGCACGAGTAATGGCAACAGCGAAAGAGAAGCCAGAGCTTGAAGACCCTCCCACCTCACTGCGGTCTCCTGTTTGGGAACACTTTGGCTTCTCTTTTAAAATAAATAACGGGGATAGACGAGTGGATAAATTTAAAGTCGTATGCCAACATTGTTCCACGGAGATCGGGCAGGCAACACATCTAACATTTTCTACTGCTGGAGATATTGTCACTGCAACCAGATCTGTGCTCTCTTCAGAAAATGTGGATAGGTTAATCTTTTTAGCCAAAAACTTAAAACTTGAATAGTTAGTTTTGTTGATATACAAGCTGAAGCTGTTGCTAGTGTTAAAAGTTTTCAGGTCCTAACTAGTTGCAGTATTTTATTTTTTATTTTAAAAATGTATATTTCTTTATAAAGAGTGCAAATTATTTTAAATATCACCCAAATGTGTCACTTTTATTTATTTTATGCAAGAATTCTACTGTGTATTGGCAGCTTTTCAAAATAAAGATTATGTAAGTTCTTATTGATTTGTACTGAAAATGAACCGAACCGAGCTCTCCAAGACACTGTACCGAACCGAATACGATTTTAGCGTACCGTTACACCCCTAGTTCTTACCTCAACTTATATCCTCCTCCATGGGCGCTACTAAAGCATGACGTGTGTTCTAAGGTTTTCTCCTCCCTCTCAACAATAAACCCATTTAACATTACCTTAAACTAATAAAACACTAAAATGTAATAAGTTTATAAGACTAAATATTATGATAATAAAAAAGAATAATAAGTAGATTTAAGAACTAAAGATCTAAAGTTAAAGAAATGCTATGTCCCTAAATGACCACTAGATGGTAGTATAACACAACTAATGAGACGCTATTGTTTAACATTTAAAAACATTTTAAAAATTCTGCTTGAATGGAAGGTGCAGAAAGCATAAAAGCACCTTAAAACCAAGAGATACAGATTTGATCGAAAGAAGAACCTGCCTGGTTGAAGATCCGCTACACTAAAACCTACCATAAACTTTCTTCTCACGGGTCAAGCTTACCACATTTACTAGAGTAATCTAAACTAGAGTAAAAGAAATATAAAGGAGGTAAGAGGAAACAAATGCTCCGAGTTACCTCTGAAGGCAAAGCAAATGTGCAGGACTGCTGGAAGGGCCACGATCCTGAGCTCAAAACCTGGATGCTGAAGTCCACTAGAGCAAAATAAAATCTTTATCAGAAATGGAATTAAATGATAAACGGAAGCTTTTCCTGGAAAGGGGCTTACAGTCTAAAGGCTCCGAGTTAGTGAGGTGCTTCTTGAACTGTTCGTTGAGGTCTTTGCTGACACCGATGTCCTGGAACATGCGCTGGAGTTTGGAGGTGTATTCGAAGCCACACGCTTGCTGAAAAAGGGTTACCCCAACCACAGTTACCTCAAAGTTATCCAAGAAATTACAAACAAACAAGGATAAATATTATATGATTAACAATTAATACAAATGTAAGATTATACTAAAATATTAGAAAATGTGAAGCAACAAAAATTTGGTAAAAACAAAACCTAGTGTCACCTACTTTCAATTGTTTAAAATAATAATAAAAATATTTTTAATTAATAATAGAAATGTATAATTACACAAAATTTTATTAAATGTAAACGTAAAAATTGGTAAATTATCAAAAGTATAAATAGTGATTTTTCTTTCCAAAAGCAGATAAAACAAATTGAAATAAATCATAATCATAATAATAATAATAATAATAATAATAATAATATGTATAATTATACAAAAGATTTGTAAAATGTAAACATACATTTTTGTAAAATAAAAAAGCCCAAGTGTAAATAGAGACAAAATTATAATAAAAAACTATAATTATACAGAATATAAGAAAACCATATTTCCCAAACCATATAAACATAAATAGTGAAAAATTAATTATAAAAAACGAATTTTAATAAGCTAAAGTCTAAATAGACTTCTCCTAATAACAACAGCAACATCACAGCAACAGGCGTGATGATTAAATTAAATAAATTAACAATTATACAGAATATATATATATATATGCTTGCTGTACAATAAACTATATTATATACTGAAAAAAAATGTGAATTATATATTAGTCTTGCTTATTAGGCATATTTTATACAATATTAAAAATACAACAAACAATACAGAAAACTGTGCAACATCGACAATTATTTTTGGAAATATTTTGTATTCAATAAAACAAAGCTTTTTAAATTCTCTATAGTCTCCCAGTGTCTTCAGTATGTAAAATTACATCTCTATATTTTACCGTAGAGGAGGCTACTCTACCACACCTTCAGTTTGGAGATCATACTGGCTTCGGCATCATCACTGGCACTGTTCTGATGGACCAAACGCTTGGCCAGCATCTTTGCGTAAAACTTCTGGAACACGTCCTTGTCCTCGATGTATTTGAACACCACCATCTGCACATGAGTAAACAGGTCAATGCAGGGGCACTATGCCACGCCCTCGCATGAAGGAACACCTACCACTTGGTTCAGCGTGTCTTCAAGTTCAGCCTCCTCTGGGTTTTTGGAGCTGAAATGACAGTAGATTGAGCTTGAATATAGAACTCCAGGAGAGTCATAGAACTACAGACTTTCAATTGACCCGACACTTCATTAAGGCTGCAGCTAAACTGGATGTTAGCCCTTCAGGAAAAGGGATTGACACAGAACGGTAACGAATACGCACCTCTTTTTGAGCAGAGAGTCGCAGTATCGGGCCAACAGCTCTGGAGATTTACTCGAAGACTGAACCATCTTTGTGACAGCGTTGTTATTGATGAAGCGCCCACAAGCCTGAAAGAGCAGAGAACAAGTTTGGAACTAGGGCTGCAACAATCAATTATAGATCTATTAATCAAACAAAAAAAAAAATGTTTCATAGAATAAAAAACATTAAAAGAGCTGGTGTTACATGTTGCTTTTTTTGTTCTTATGAAGCTTAATCATAGCAAGTGAAGACACAGAAACCAGCGCGCTCAGGATTTAGAATTGCGATGGTTTTTCGGTCGGTGTGATGAAAACGACTTGTCATTAATAATCTTTTCTCCGTAATTTATTACTCTCCCACAAACATTCAAGACACAATACAGAAAAGGTTTCGACAGATTATATTAAGACTTTGTTGTTGTTACGACTCACTTTGGTTTAAAAAAAATTGGCTCGTGGAGCGCACAGTGAGTAATAGTAAACTAAATAAAAGGTCTGATATTTCCAGGCACAATTTCCAAAACAAAAACGTAATTTATTTACAGCGCTACAAACGTACAACAATCTCGTTGATCAAACCAAATAATCGTTAAATAATAAAACACTCACTAATACAAACATTAGACTTTAACAAAGATCGGTTTTAAAATAAACAAAACCTTAACACGGGTTAATATAAACACCAAGGACCAACTGTCAAACGCTCACTCGTAAACACACACACAAAAAAAACTTTATACAGAGATTTTAACACCGTGTGTTTTTTTGCTTTGAGAGAGAGATCACACAGACCAGTACAGAGGGAGAATGGGGTCACAAGTCTGACAGGACGGGGCAAAAGAACAGGTACTGGTGCTAGTGGCAAGGCAACGCTTTTCGGATAACCGGAATGACAGAAGGACGCACCGGACTGAGACACTACAAGAGAGAGAGAGAGGGGCGAACGAATGCAGAGCAGGCCATTTTTAAAGGCCCGCCCACTCTCCTGATTGGTCGGATCAGCGCTCAGTCAACTTTACAAAGCAATAGACACACAAAACAAAATCAGAAAATAAATTTGAGACAATAATATACTAAATATAACACTTCTAAATAATAATTAATTTGTGATTCCATGGGAATAAAAACAGTTGTGTTCAGGTACATTTTATTTTAGAGCAAGAGGGCACTTTATGCCAAAACGTATAAATAGAATGCTTTTAACCCAAGTTTACCATTTAAAAAAAAAAAGATCCAAACTGAAATAAAAAAAAAAATACAGATTCTTTTCTCTCCGGATATGTTTTTTTTTATATAAATAAAGAGATGCCATAGCTGCATTAGTCAAAAGCTCTAAAATATGAACGTTACCCAAAAAGTCACATGGTTTCTGCCAGAAAAGAGGCAAAGAGTAGGTCATACCTTATCAAGAGCAGCCACAAATCCAGCATCATTGTTGAAAGCAGACATCACCAGGGCATTGTACTTCTTGTGGACATCTAGGATGGTCTGGACGTACATTTTGGGGTCCTAAAAAATAAAATCCCTATTATGGTACATGGGTTCCAACAGTAGAACCTTTACTTCAAAGGAGTTTCTTGCTATCGCCATTCTCAAAAAGAAAAAAGTTAAAAGGCACAAATAACGTTGTAAAGCCCTGAATCTCACGTTGAGAGCAGATTCCCCACATTTCTCGATGGCGGCCAAGCCTTGATTAAAAATGTGCGTTTCGAGAAGCTTCTTTAGTTCGCCTAGTCCATCCGTGATCCGCGACACAAGATTGTACATCCGTCCGAGATCTGCAGAGAGAGAACCAATAGGAAATCTCCATCTGAATGAGCCAAGGCAACCTCCTCGAAGCATTCAGTCCATGCAAACCTTCATTTTTGTCTGCATCTAGAAGGTTCTGGAACTCTGTATGGAAGATCTCCAAGTGTTTTTCGATGAGAACCTGCTCACACTTCCTAGCCAGCTCATCCTGTGTGCTCTCGTGGAGATAAACCTGCACTCGCCGCTGCTCCTCCAGCAGACGGGCCTCGGCCTGGCATCGAGAAAAGCATGGTGAAAAGCCTCCCTGGATACATTCTAAACACGTTGTAAATCCTCCACTACAAAGACTTTTATTTTGAAAAAAGCACCCTCTTGCTGTTCTGTCTCCACTCTGTGTTTCTAACTTACATTAAGTTTAACATACAAAATAAAAAAATATTTAAAAATTTAATAAAATAAATAAATATAAAACTAAAAAAGTTTAACATACATTCGGAATGAACACGTCATTAAATATTGGTCTGTCTGCTGAAGACTCTACGCAAAACCAACCGCGACCCGAATATTATTAAAATATTTTTGGAAGACTTGTAAAGGGTGGCTGAAAGTTGACATCTGCTTTGACTTCTGATGAATAGTGAGGCCGATGCCCGCTTGCTGCACTGCAGTGAGTTCATGGGCTACCAGTGCATTGTTAGTAATACAGTGTTGGTCTGTGCAAAACAGCAGCCGGGGGCTAGAGCCGGTTTCAAAAGTTATTAGGGGTTTCAACAATACAATCGCAATAGAAAAATTTGCGCAATATGCATCGTGGAGCTTTCGGGAGATGTCGTCTAGGAGCTGAAGAGTATTATCTCTGATTCTAGTCACTTCTGAAACTACCTTGTCTTCTTGTTATGTTATGTTTAGTAGGAGAAAAAAATCCTTTACTTATAGTTTTAAGCAAGAAAGATTATAAAATTAGCTTTCCATCACTTGGAGGAAAAAAAGACGACTCAATGCCCCCTAGTGGACAGTGTATTTAATTTTTTAATGAGAAAATTTTCATTTTTGGCCATCTTGGAAACTTCCATTGCAGTGTACACATATTTTTTTTTAAGTCACGCAATGATCTGACGTCTTCTGGATCGCCAAAGAGCATTTTTCCCAATTTTCGAACGATTCATGTAGGATTCCAAACAGTGTTTGATCTGAGCCGACTGCAGAAGGTTATCAGACATTTATTTTATTAAAATAAAATAAGCTATATCCATAATCAAAGAAAAAGCGCCAAAAGCACCAAGCTTCTTTACCTTCTTCATGTACTCAGTGACCGGATTCTGCTGCAGAAACTCGGTGCTCTCCCTGGTGTAAAACCGCTCCGTGTCAGCCAGGAACTGAGTCTCGAAGTATTCCTTGTACACGGACAGAGTGGGACCCTTAGCGAAGGCGTCGTCCTCGTTTAGGCCCAACTCAACTGTCAGAGCAAAGAGAGACTTTAAGTCAAGCAGCGAAAGCAAACTCGTGAAAAGTGCAGGCGGGGTTTCTTCTACCGTACGACTGCACCACTCCGCTGATTAGTCTCGTGTTGATGGTCTCTCCATTCCTCTCCTTCTCGATGAGCTTCAATACAGCATTGGTGACCTGTTTGTTCAAAGGCCGAAACAAGCATTCTCTCCACGTCACCAGAGCAAGCTGCAGGTAAAAACACAGTCACTACTGCACCAGACAAACCGAAACCGTGCTGCAAGACCGAAGAGGAACCAGCACTCACAGAGTAGATCTCATAGATGCCTTTGCGGCCCTCGTCGCACTCCCGGCGCACCCAATGGCGATTGAGGTAAGCACAAATACCGTTGAGGACTTTACTGGAGAACCTGTAGTCCTCCCATTGCTGCGTGTAGAACTTGAGAACACTCTCATCCATCAGGTCCTCACCGTCCTGAACAGAAACCGATATTTCTTACTGAGGATTCCCTCATTTAATCATTTAATCGGTAATTTCACAATGTGCCTCAATGATGTCCTTTTGCGTATCAACCGCTCACTCACTCAAATATGGAAACCGAACAGACGGAAATAAAATGAAGCATTTCGGTACCGCCGCTGTTCTATTGCAGATCTCGGGTTCCTACGAAGCAGCTTCATGCTCCGTCAGTCAGCAGAGCTCGATCAGAACCGAGCGTTAATAGATGCGAACAGTATGGGATTAATGTTGTGGCATTATTCCAACAGAACTTGGAAAAAAAAAAAAGAACAGTGGGTAAAAAACAAAAAAAAGACTGATTGTTTTTTTTTATTGTTTTGTTTGTGAATTTAGCTAGGGTAAATTAAGCAGCGTCAACATCGCACAATTTCGTAAAGCCATACATAATTTCACATCCATAATTTAACTTTTTTTAGAAAGAAGAAGTTTGGTAATGCAACACTTTGGGAGTTTTACACCATGTTTTTTACACCCCCTATAAGATCTGAGCGGTGTTGGATTGACACTGCTGCATTTACGAATAGCAGATTCCTTAGAATAGCAGATCTTTACTAACCTTAAACAACATTAGAACAGACCCTGCTCTCTGTTGATTCAATAAGTGCATGAGGAAGCCTTGGGTTGCCACATATTTGTAATGTTTGGGCCTATAAATCCTTTTAGAGGTTAGTTTAGCTAAAATTAAAACTCCACTCATTTATTGTGTCACCATAAGGCTCAAACAATGCTTTGCATTTTAAAAACGTATGTAAGTGTAATTTAACAAATAATAGTCTACATTGCAAATAGGGCTGAAACGATTAGTCGACATAATCGACAACGTCGACAATAAAAAAATTGTCGACAAATATTTGTGTTGTCGAATAGTCGTTTGATGTCATGTGATCTAATGTAAGGGTCACGTGTCGCAATTTGCGAATGCTCCCGAATGCTACTGCAGTAGAAGGAAACTCAGCGCGAATTATGACAAATCTGAACGAGTAAGGTGTGGGAAAGTTTTACTAAACTTAACCAAAAATGCTGTCGTGTGCAATACATGCAAGGCGGAACAATGAGCATGTTGGAGCACTTAAAGAGGAAGCATCCCAGTGACTCCCCGGCAGATTTCGACTTCCCTCTGCGTGAACGCGCATTCAATAATGTGATTACGCAGACTAAACCATTGAGAGTTCAAATAAAATGTTTGAAGACGTTTTGATTTTTATTTTGCTTATATGCCGCGTAGATGTCAAGTTTACTTGTAACACATTGTTCAACTATAAATATTGTTTAAAAAGTTTAAAAGAATGCAATCACCTAAAGCAAGTTGCTTACAGCAGTGAATATTGTAATAATTTATGAATGTACAGCATTATACAAACTTTAGATGTTTATATTTTATTTGCGTATTCATTAGAATAATTAACATTTAACATAAAAAGAAGGATTAAACAAAGTAAGAAATCGTTGATATAAAATAAAAAGCTATATAGATCCATTCACATTATGGGAAAAAACTTGTCCCACAATGGGGAATGTTCATTTTAATAGCTTTAAGAGTCAAAAATAGAAATAAAATGAGACACACACCAAAGCATTTCTTTCTCACACCATTCACTATCTTATGCTGATTCTAAAATTATCTTTATTTGTTTCTTACATTTTGAAATGTTGCCAGATTTTCTAAGAATTATTAGATTATCACCCTCCAAATATCTAGTTTCATAACTGTGTATTTCCCTGGGATATTACTTTTGATGAACTAAAACGAGTGGTAAACCAACAATTATTAATGCTGCTGTCAAGATATGTTCACATTCAACTTTCTTTTTGTCTGTAATGCAGCTGATTATTTATTTTTTTCTATTGAATTAGAACAAAACATGTAAACAATGCTTAGAGAGCATTTGTGTGTAATATGAGTGTAACAGAATCAGAAAACTTAAAGAGAATGACATGTTTAGTTGGCTCAAAATGTCAAAACCTGAAGTGATTTTCTTATTTTATTTATTAGTTAGAATATTTGTAACTCATTATTTTAACTAGTTGAAAAAGTAGAATAATCGCTCAAAGGCTGCTGATTAATCATTGAAATAATCAATGACTAATCGATTAATCGGTCTAATAATCGATAGATTAATCGACTACCAAAATAATCGTTTGTTGCAGCCCTAATTGCAAACATTGGAAACAGCACTTTTATTAAAATTCCATTAATTACTTTACTTGAGTGCCATCTGGAGAATATATCACATTTATTTTGAGTTGTCATTATCATTAATCTGACAAATAATATTAATTCCAAAATCAAGACGGGCCGTACCTTCAGTAGGTTGGTGAGGTAATTCTTGAGAAACTCCTTTAATCTCTTGTAGAGCTCCAGCCCCACAAACTGAGCTCCTCCAGACGTGGTGGTTTTCTTCGAAGGCTTGGAAGGCGGGGCGCCTGCGCCGCGGATCTGATTCGACTGATGCACACTGGTGCAATAATTATACACATGACTGAGAGCAGGTTAAGGACAATTTGTTGCAAATCAGAACAGCTTCATTTAAGAATTTAAATTCAAAGGAGTCATGAACCAGATTTTTTTTGTATTTTGTACAGTTGCCTAATTCTGATAATTAAAAAAAAACACACACACACAGTTGTATTGAATAAATACACATTTTTAGGCTGGTACTTTTGCTTGATTTAACAAACTCCCCCTAGAGATTGCTTCTGTTCACCTCCAAACTCCCTCAGCCCCATCTTACGGCACATGGAAAGTTAAATTGCGAAACTTTTTTTACTTCGTTAAACTATATGCGCACATTGGTTATCGAAATTTTGCCATAAACAGGAAGTTGTTAGCTCAGCTATAAAATGTCTGATTGATCGCAAACTACAGAGTTAAAAAAAACATGTCAAACCCACCTACAAGGTGGACTCCCAATTATAGCGCCACAAGGTGGCCACAGGAAATACAACATTTAACATTATTAAGTTAGTTCTTTTAACAGTTTTGATATTAGTGATAAGAACACTGGCCAAAACATTCATTCATTCATTTTCCAACACGCTTATTCCCTTTTTGGGGTCACGGGGGTCTGCCGGTCCATATCTCCAGCGAGAGGAGGGGGTACACCCTGGACCGGTCGCAAGTCCATCGCAGGGCAACATTCACTCTCACATTCACACCTAAGGGGAATTCGGATTATTCAAGGGCTGATCCTAGTCCATGGTGCACTATAGGGCTAAAGGAGTGCGAGCCCTTTGATCGCTGCTTGCAGCTTTAATTATAACTTGATTATTTCTACAGATTAAGCTCAGGATTCCATTTGTTTTTTTTTTAAATCCCTTGATATTCGAGTCTTTGGGATTTGGTCTCTAGCAGTTTTTATATATGGGCGCCAAGTCACATGACAGAAATCCTGTTCGCTAATTGGTTTTGAGCCATGACTTTGGTAAATCGCATGCAAATCTGACAAAATGAGTTATAATATCGCAAACAATATACATCACCCATCTTTAGCAAGGATTAAAAGCTTTTCAAAGGGTAAGGCGATGCAATGGTTATATTTCCTTTTTTGGTGGATCGTAACCTTGAGTTAATCAATATGATTTCAAAAGTTTAAAGTTAGCACCCTTGTTCAAAGTATTATCAGCCTCAGTTACATTATGATCTGAAGATAAAAAAGGTAAAGTCATTTGGGCGATGAGATTTCATGCTGGGCTACCAAAACCTGAACAGTGCAACAATATTTTCAAAGATAAAAAATAGGCATAAATTTCTTCTCAAGCCATTTTGGAGCATCAAACAAAAGCCTAGCACCAAGGATACGTGTAGAGCTCCATGTAGCGTGACTTGGCCATGCTCTGACGGGTGTAAACCTGCTGGATCCCGGCTCGCAGATCGTCCCAGATCTGGTCCAGCCCGATCTGCTTCAGACCGTGAGGGGTTTGGCTCCGGTTCGATGACATCCTTGCTTCCCTTGGCCCTGCTGCACCCAGTCGACACTCCTCCAGCCGTTCTATTGGTTCTTGTGACTGCCAATTAAGATCTACTCCTCCATAAGTTCAGGAGGAGAGCAAAAGAGGGTGGTTGAACCCTCAAGATACAGTGAGTGCAAGGAAAGAAACCTGAGATGGACACAACAACGGGAAAATCACCATGACCGTTCTCCTCAAGCTCTAAGCAACTTTCAAAATCCATCCATATAGACTGGCCAGGGATCCCAGATTGGGTTGAAAGCTTTAACATTGTCTGTGTCGAAATTCACGCCAAAGATTTTGCTGATTCACACCAAAACATCACAGCAGCAGTTTCCCTCCCTTGTAAGGAACCCACTGTTCCTCAAAACCTGGGATTCCCTGCTTGTATCCATAGCAACAACTCAAGAAACCGAACCATTCGGCACAGAGGCGTACCCTGAGCAGTAACCAATCAAATCAAGGGCGCGCTGTCTTTACTGTGATCAATTCTTGCAGAGATTTACACCGACAGAAAACCACTTCTGCATGCAACTGAAATTCTTGATGCTCGTCAAAAACTGACAAAATTCCACACAGAATAAATTCAATACAAGAAACTAAAAATACATGACCTTTCTCTCATTTTATATATTGCATAAATAAAAAAACATCATAAATGCAACGCTAACAGATTTATTAAATCGCATTGGATTATAAAACAGAATATTGCTTTTATCTTGCGGACTTTATTGAATTTGACAAAGATTGCTTGACGCAGATGTTTGGTGAGTTTATAATAAATTAACCCACTCTACACTTAATGTTCAACATGCACAGCAATTAACATCATCACTATTATAATTAGTTTGAAGCACTCTGTACTAATGTATTACAGACACAATCAAAATGGTAACGCTGAGTGATGAACATTTCATTTTGGTGTCTCTAATATTAAATAGAATGCCCCTTTCTGTATAAAAAAATAAGTTTGGCATAAACCTTTGTTACACAGGTAATTAACTGATCAATTAACCAGTTACTTATGATTCAGTTATGGACTCAAATGTGATATTTTACACAAAAATAAACTGGTTGGTTATAAAAACAATGGTAAGTTTGGGTAGCGTTAGTCCAAAACATATTAAACATAGTCCTAAACATATTAATATTCGATCACCTTTGTTTAAAGTTAAAATATTAAATGCTATGATAAAACTTACTTCACAGAACACGAACATCAAATATTAACATAAAGTTAACGGAACACCGAGGCCTCCAACTAAACATACTTTCGTCCTCTATAAAATGAAATATCACTTTATCAAAGTCAATAAACGATAAACACGTGGTGGAGCTGCAAGACGAACAACTCTAGGTGAGTTTCGTACAAATACAGCGTCTGTTTGTGTTCAGGATTAAAGCTAAGGCTAACAGCTAATCTCACGCTCTTACCATCATCCAGAAACAACCACAGAGGTAAATTCGAAACTCCAACACCACGCCGGATCTTCGTTAACTATATTCCCGTTTATAAATCATACGTATCAGTTAAGTGATTGATTTGAAACAAATTATTGGGAAAAGAAAGAGGCCAAAACAACGAACAGAAATTACTCCGTCAGCGTGTGCTCATGGAAACACAGTCCCTCCGGAAACTGAGCCAAACTTCGACAACGGCAATCCGTTGGAAACAGTGTTTGAGATCGAAGGTTCCGCATGCATCTCAATTCGAACGAAATTTAAGTTTTTAAATGTTTATAATGTTTTACGTTTTTGGTTTGCCAAAATCAAGGCACAACATTTAATAATCGACAAATCGTTGTGAAAGCAAGCTAAGGATAAAAAAATCGGTTAATGATAAAACCAATAAAAACATTGGATATTTCAAATTTCTGGTAATACAAATTAGTGCACTTTAAATTGAGCCTTGTCAACCTTTGTAAATCATCATTTTGGAATGTTACTTTGAGACGATTTTACTGAATCTGTGTATAACCTTTAAGCTTGAAAAATACATATTACTACTTTCACTGGCATTGAATTGAAGCACGCAAAAAACAAACACAATTTCTTGTAAGAAAACAATCCAGCAGTTTATTGAAATTTGCCAAGAGTTAATAGGGAAGTTGGCATTCATTACCCCGAACATTAAAAGACATGTGAGAACACAAGACATATGACAATTACAAAATAAAATAATGAAGCAATTCTGTTGTGACACATAACCTAATTTGAATGACTTAAAACAACAATACTGAAAGATTGTGGACTTAAAATGTGTAGAGAAAGCAATATTATTGTGCTTTATTTTATAAACAGGTGAATATTCAACAAACACTCCTTTTTATTGATCAAGGGAGATTCAAACATAGCAATAAATGGACTGATTAAAAAAAACTTTATATTACATAAAAATAAACCTTTCTTCAAAGGTTTTAGAAAATCCATGCTTGGCCAGAGAAGCCTTGAATCTTTGAGGCACATTAAAAAGACACTTTATTTGACCTAAAATAGAATGAAAATGAATTGTTTAAAAGTGCTCTTGTTATGCTTTATTAATGGATATCTTCTTTAATGTACTAAATACCGACATTCAAGTGGATTTATTCTAATTAATCAGACATTAAAAGTGTAATGTTACAAATGTAACTAATCATTGTAAAACACTACTAAGACATTTTTTTTTACCCCGAACTCATATCTTTGTTCACTTTTAAAGTTGACACATAATTTTATCACATGTTATTACATGTACGTCTATTTCCACCACAATTAAACATTTTCACACAATGTGTAATGGCCAAAAACAATGAGGCAACAGAGTGACAATGAATTAAAGCAAATCTACTGTAAGAGGAATCCTTAAAAGAGCATAACATCGGCACTTTAAGAGTGATCACCTTAAAAAACATCCATGTGTCCCATAGAGTTTGCCCAAGCACTTCTGGAAACGATGAAATAACACTGAACTCTTTTAACTGTAAAGAACACAGATGTACGAAAGTGTTGCATTAACATCAATGGACGATTCAGGAACGCCATTGGCTGATTTCCATGCTACAATACAGATTTCCCCTCTAGAGGCTGAAAACTAAATGTTTAGATACAATCAAATGTCTTTATCAGAAACATAATCTGTACACATTCCACTTTGTGCTCGCATCGCGTTAAAGGGGAGAAACAGTTGCCCAATTACGGTTTATTAATGAAAACAACATAGCGCACAATAACAAGTTTCGGGAGGAACTAATCTGGAAAATGACACCCACACCAATTAACCAATTTACTTCTATACATACAACCCATACCAAACTCTTCCCTCCTTTCTCCCTTTCATCTGACAGCTAGCCTTGCATGTCAATAGCCGCCGACACTTAAACGCTTACATGGCAAGACAGTTCCAGATTTCAAACTCCTGAAAGGTTCCACCATTTTTGCTCATTTGCCGTTTGAGTTGGGGAGACCATTGGGGAGAATTGAGGAGCAGAAATGCGTGTTTGTGATGTAACAACCAAAGTTGATTATCGTATTTTTCTGACAATAATTATATAAAAAGAGAAACAAAACAGCATTATTTTTATAACGTGTTTCGGGAGGAACTCGGGAGGAAAATAAGAGCTGCATCTTTTTATGATCTGCTGATCTGCAAATTAAGCTTAACTTTTATAGTTTTTTTGACCAAACTTGAAATCAGCCGTATTTTCCTGCTAGCTGTCTGCTTTAGGGTAAAATTCCACAATCCATGGTATATTTTTGATCACATGACCATCATGACGTAATTTAATCTATTTTAACGTTATAAAATGAATGATTGCCATGAGCTAGAGCTTGTTTCGTTGGTGGAGAGACTACTTGCACCGAGCCTTGTGATACACTTCCTTCTGAAATTACATGTCGTCTATTTCTGGTCTTATTTTGACATTTGAGAGACGGCAGAGGAAGAGCAGTTTCTTTTTGTCAAAATTCAGTTTTTACATCCATCACCTTACTGAACCCCAAACAGGGATTGTTCAGTTCTTTCAACCAGGAACCAGGATTACTGTAACATTCGTGGCATTTTTTGTACAAAAAGTCTCAGCGATAAATTTTGAAGTGGTTATGAAAGTTACAGCACAGTATGGGATTGCAGATGTTTTTTTTTTCCACCAAAAGCCTATATTGATGGATTGAATTTATTGCATAAATAAAAGTTTAACATGACATAAGTTAGTTTTAATGGGGAAGAACATCTTTAACTCAATTTAACACTTATGGATTTATAGCGTTTTGGAACAAGATCAAATTTTTAACCACTTTAGAAAATACATGTTTCTGAGCCTTCCCTTTAACCGTCGAGCACTATTGTGATAATATAAAAAAGCGAACCCGTTGTGGTTTTAACTGACCTTCATGGAATCAAATCTGTTATGCATGGAGTCCTTGTGCTGTACTCTTTAACATAGAAAATAATTACACAGCAGACATGCGCATCCGCCCAGTAGTGTTCATCTCACGTCGGAAACATGGAGGAAACTCCTCACAAGGGTGTGGCTAAATAAACCACTCCTTCTTGCTCTCATCAATGGTCTCTGTGAAGGCGGGGTCGTTGACGATGATGGCGGCATCTGCGCAGTCAGCTGACTCCGCCCCTTTGGCCTCATTGGTGTGGTAGGAGCCCTTGTGGCGGAACATGTGACGCACCAGAAACACCAACGTGCAGAGGATGCTGAAGATCACCACGGCGATGATGCCTGGAGCATGGAAAGCACAGATTTAACATCATGATATTATTAAATTGTGTTAATGATGTAACAAAAAAACATACAGATATTGTGCAAACTTAAAAATGTAACGTTTATATAATATAATAGTGGAAAAAGAATGCAAAAAAATAAAGAAGATTCATATTGAATCATATTCAACTTACTGTACGTCCAAATTCTTGATTGTGACATTTTTATACACTTATTTTTTATATAATGTTGTTTTGTAAAAGTGCCATTTAAAACTATTGTAACAACAATGTGCTACTTTTGACTAGAACACTATAAACATTACTCATTAATCAATGGTTTCTTAACCTGGGCAATATATCTTGTAATCCAGTTGCTAGGGTAAACAATCTGGTTGCTATGGAGGAATCAATGACGTCATTAAAAGATTCCTTTCTCACTACGTGTAATATATACCAAGTCTCATCCCCCTAGCATTTTCAGACACTGAGATATAGATCTGCTGATATGGTTGCTAGGGTAAAACGTTTGGTTGCTATGGAGGAGACAGTAACATAAAAGGGCGAATGAAATATACCCCTATGTCTTTAGCATTTATTAAAGCCGAGATAGATTTCAGAAATTTTGGTTGCTAGGGTAAACAGTTTGTCAGTGATGTCAAAAATGTATGTTGTATGTTATTATATAAATATATAGCAAATAAATATATAGCAAAAGACGAATAACAATGTGTTGGGTTTTACAGTCCAACGTAATAAATAGATAAATTGTTGTAAAATACAAAATCACAAAATAGATCGAAAGAATTGGAATAAATGTTAAGTTTTATTCGATTTCATATATAAGTTTAAACAATGACGCTAACAAATATATATATATATATATATATATATATATATATATATATATATATATATATATATATATATATTCAATAAAAAGTAACCTACTTTAATTTATACTATTAGACATATATAATATTTTAATATCTATATATGTTTCATGTCTAGAAATATGGTGAAACTCTAAGTAATTTCTGAAGTAATTAAAGCACACATCAGCGTATGTCACCTCCAATCACTGCAGAGTCTCGTTTCACTCCAATTCGACTGCTCCGCTCATCGTTGAATGGAAACTGAGCACCTGAATGAGTAAAAGAGTTTGAAAGTAAACTAAATCAATAAATCAAATCCTATTTAAACCAAATAAGACCCAGTTTTAAGATGTAGGATTTCATCTGACAAATGCTCTTCCTAGACTCCATTTCCCAGCATTCTCCTCATCGACTCAGCAGGGGCCCCCATCTTTCCTTTATACAGAGTTTGTAGATTCCTTGTAAAGGCATCTGATATTTATTATAAATATTTATTCTTGGAATTAAGTTTTTAAAATGCAATCATTCTTTCCCTTTTGTGGAATTTTACATTCAACCTTCTGATTAAAAATAAATTTAAATATATATAATTTCTTTCTTTAAATGTAAAAAAGTTCAGTGTTCAGTTTTCTTAGTGTACTCTTCTTTTCAATCTCCTTGTGTTCTGTATCATTCATCATCAACACTTCCAGCTCAGCTCACCAGCATTCAGGACTGCAAGAATATTAATAACTAAACTGATTAAAACAGTGTTTTCTCTTAGAAACTGCAGTTGGCCGAAGAGCTGATCTGAGACCAGCCATCTGCTCTGTACATCTGTGCACTCCACAGGAAACAAACCTTTGAGTAAAAAAAAGCTCAGTGCCATGAGAGCAAGCGATTGCACCCCAGATACACAAAAGCATATTTTACATAATGTCTCGCTGCTTTCCCATGGTTCTAATTATTAATAAAATTAAGGAAAGTTGTCAAAAAACGTCACAAAATACAAAAAAAATCATGACCACAATAGTTTAAAATAAATAATTACCTTTTTTTTTAATTGTAACAATATGGCTTATAAACACATATAAATTAAATTCTTAATATAATTTTAATATTATTATATAAATATATTATATTCTATATTATAAGTATTTATTATATAATATACTTTATAGATTATACGTTTTCTAAAAGTAAAATGTTTATATATTACATTAATAATGTAAAAAAACAAACACTAATTTCAACATTAAAGAAGAAAATATATAAAATTTTATTGTACCATGTGTTCAAAATCATACCAATAATATTTCTTTTTTTTGTTGTTCATACATTTAGAGTTGTGACAATAATTTCTAAAACAATGATCAAGAAAATAAATATTTATGAAATAAAGAATTAACAATGCAATAAAAACATCAGATACTCTCATTAAAATCATTCAGGGGGTATTTAAAATGGATGAGTACTCTACTGCTGTATAAAACATCTGAAGCTCACCTGATTCCGGCTGCCAGGGGTCGAAGACAGCTGACATGGGTGGCACAGTGAGTGGCGCTGCGCCACAGTTGGACTCCACCAGAACGCCCTGCACGGAAGCTGTGGGAGGGAGTGGGGGTCTTAGCGCAACCTTCAGAGGAGCAATCCGGTTGAACTGAACCCTAGACAAACAGCCCACGAAACCAGGGGTGTTGTAGCGCTCGATCAACACCGGATCAATCTGACCTGTTTCTGAAAGACAAGCACAAAACAAATCACATTTTTTCCAGCTGCAATGCACCTCTAACAAACAGCACTCTCCAAATAACCAAATCCAACTAAACTCCCATCTATGGTTAGATGGGAAAACGCTCTGTTTTATCCTGTTGTATAATTTAGGACAGGATTATTTGATTCTGTTGCAATACCGGAGTGCCGCCTTGTTAGGCACCGCTCAGGTGAGCTTTGTCAAACAGCGCCCTCCAACTAATAACAGAACTAGATTCCCATTTATCGTTAGAGTTGTGGGCTTGAGTAATGGTTAAACACTAACCTCTCTGTGATGTGCTGTGCTAAGTTAGGCACAGTACAGTAAGGCATCGCACATTTAGGCACCGCACAGTTAGGTGACGTGCAGGAGTAGCATCCAGCTCCAATGCCGGAGTGGGACCTCATTAGGCATCGCACAGTTAGGCAATGTAGAGTTAGGTAATGCAGAGTAAGACATTGCACAGTTGGGCACTGCACAGTTAGGGACTGCACAATTAGGCATCACACAGTTAGGCACTATGCAGTTAGGCACTGCCCAGTTAGGCACTGTGCAGTTAGGCATCACACAGTTAGGCACTGCACGGTTAGGCATAACACAGTTAGGCACTGTGCAGTTAGACATCACACAGTTAGGCATCACACAGTTAGGTGCTGCACAATTAGGCCTCACACAGTTAGGCACTGCACAGTTAGGCACTGCACATTTAGGCATCACACAGTTAGGCACTGCACAGTTTGGCATCACACAGTTAGGCACTGCAGGGTTAGGCATCACAGAGTTAGGCACTTCACAGTTAGGCATCACACAGTTAGGCATTGCACAGTTAGGCATCACACAGTTAGGTGCTGCACAGTTAGGCATCACACAGTTAGGCACTGCACAGTTAGGCATCACACAGTTAGGCACTGCACAGTTAGGCATCACACAGTTAGGCGCTGCACAGTTAGGCACTGCACGGTAAGGCACTGCACAGTAAGTATCCATGGCAGCTAGCATGAGATGTTTCATCACAACTGAGTAACATTAAGCAGGTTACTGGTCCTTTAATTTACTGAACTTCATGAACCCTGTTTAGACCTTACAAAGTGCTTACCAAAAACCTTTCCTAAGAAAATGCTCTTGACCAGGTTAAACTCAGTATCTGAAGCATCAGGAAAGGCGTAGTTCACAGCAGGGTAATGGTCCACCTGTAACAGCGATATCCAAACATCAGATAAAGCACAGCAGCGATCCTAAAGTCTGAGGTCTTCATGTAATATACCTGCAGTTGGACGAGCCGATCCTGTCGGCTGATGTTGATGTTGTGAGGCTGACCGTTCGCCATGTTTCGATTATTTAAGCTGATGGTGAAGGGTTCTCTCAGTCCACCCAGATTATAGCGGATCTGCAGTGTACCTGAGGAAAACATCAATATTCTTTCACTAAAAGGGATTTCAGATTGCTATCATCCAAACGTGTTGAATCTATATCACCTTATGGAAGTCATAGTGACATGAGAGTTTATTACACTCAAAGTGGAGGTAGAAACACCAAATACTGGTTTCTTTTGCACACTTTTTTGCACAATACTTTATATTCAATGCATTTATCCATTAAAGGCAGGGATATTGTTGGAAACTACAACCAAATCAAATCCTACCCATTAAACAAGATAAAGATGATAGGTGGTGCATCACTCACCATTGTGCCGCAGCACCACGGCCAGATAGTCCTGGGTTTTTGAGCTGATGTAGAGAAGGACAGCAGGGGTGTGTGACGTGCTGAAGCTGAAACTGAGCTCCTCACGAGTCAGGTTCCCCAATGTGCTCAGGAATCCAGACTCAAGAGGAGGAGGAGGAGATGAAGAGGTGCTTTCGGACATTAGGTCATAGCGCACCAGTGTTCCGCTTTCAAAATACCCTCCAACATCTAGAACAGAGCAGCGAAACTTGGAGCTTAGGAAAAAAACAATCCTAAAACAGACGGGTAACACCTAGACCAGGGGTCACCAACACGGTGCCCGCGAGGACCACATGAGTCGCCTGCCACCTGTTCTAAAAATAACTCAAATAGTGCCACTATCCAGTGAGCTCAAAATATTTTAATATGACTGCTATTCTTGTTTAAATGACACTTGCATCTGGATATGACAGTGTACAAATTAAAAAAATTAATATATATATATGAACTACGACCTGGTAGAGTTGAAAGATCAGTATGATGCGCTACGACGAAACAAACAAGCAGCTCAGCAAAAATGAGACGACTGACTCAAAAAAGATCATTTAATTTTTGTGATGAACGCGAGGTAAACGAGCATGTGTTTCTCATTTGCGCGACAACTGTGGCGGCGAACAAGCAGCACAACGTGGAGAGACATTTCACGACGTGCCACACAAGCTACCAACTATCCACAGAGCAGCGCACTGAATGCAGAAAAGCAGCGAGTTGTGGAGATGCGTGCGATGCGTATCTGTAAAGAAAGAGATACCAGATTTGGTGTCCAGTTCATGTTTAGTTCAATGCGTTTGTAAAATGTAAAAACTGTTTATGTTTAAATGTTAACAATGTAAAAAAAAGCTCACATTTACTATTTGTACATTGGACATTGTGATTTCTTTGGACTGTTGTAGAAGTGATCATTTTGAAGCGTTTTGAACTTTTCTATATTTTTTTAATTTAAAAAAACACTTGCACAAAGACAAAATTTAAATGTAAAGTGTTGCCTCTTAATATTTATCTGTTTCCTACCTTGTTCATTCAGTGCTGATATTCAATGTGAGAAATAATTAACACGATCAGTGTCTAAGCAGAGATGAATATTCTTAATTATTAATAAATTCAGAAGAGGCCCTTTGCATTCATCAGTACCCAGAAAGTAGCTCTCGGTTTCAAAAAGGTTGGTGACCCCTGACCTAGATATTTGTTGTGATTTATTCTATAATACAGTGAGAAAAAAATTTGGCCACCTGCTTTTTAACAATGAATGTATTGAAAGGGGGCGGGGCTTCTCACTCGGCTACCTTAGGCACTTCTCTCTAATTGGACAACGGTTTGCACATTAATTACTTCTACCTGATGCGCAAGAAAGTTTAAAATGCACATATTTGAGTATTAGAAATAAAAAAAAACTAGTAATTTGTTTAAAAAGCAACTTTCTGTCCAGATCTTACAGCAGCCTCCCTGGAACATGAATTAATCAAATGCCTAGTAAGTTCAAGCTTTATATATGTAAAAGGTATTTATGGACAAGCATGTCTGTTTGGCATCCAGCATTATTTGTTAATGGAGTTTCCCTTTTAAAATGGCACAAATAATATATTAATTACATTAATAACAATAGAAAAAACAACCAACACAGCTTTAAAAAATGTTTTAGGAGACATTTTTTTTACTCCCTATCAAAATTGCATTCACCAAACAGCATAAAGAGTCATACCGTCATTGCAGTACGGCCCGTCGAAAGCGGTCAGACTGCAGTCGCAGGAGTATCCGTTGTACTTCTCCAGACACTTCCCTCCGTTTCGACAGTGCACCCCATAGCTGGTGCAGTGACCCGAGCATCCAGACTTTACCCCTGGGGTGACCTTAGCTCTTCCCTCGAGATCAAGAGTCACGCCATTGACCTTAAGAGAACGAATGCATCCCAGAAACCCTCTCTGTCCCCCCGAAGCCCCTGAAAACCAACAAAAAATTTTATATATTTTCATTTATCAACTTTATCACACATTTATTGTGATGGTTTTTTATTATTTTTATTAGGCCATACAGCTTTGCATGGTCCAAGTACCAACATTAATTATGGGTTTCCAGATAAGGGCCACCTTTGCCAGACTCCTGGGCCACATAGGTTTATTTCATCAGTTGTGGACTGTTCAAGCTACAGCCACCATATTTTGCCAAGACACCAAAACAGGTGCGACTACGGTTGCTATATTTTTTCAAACTAGTAATGTAGACCCAGTAGACTTTGTAGAGCTGTAACTCAAACTGAGAACCTCAAAAAAATGAGCAGATCTATAGCTGAGATTTTTGAAATCATAGAGACAATTTTATATGATTTATATGACCACTGACTTCACCATAGCAACCAGATTGTTCACCTTAGCAACCGTTTGTACAGCTCAGCTTAGGACAATCAGAGACTAATAGGGGTTAGTTGACATGTAGTCACAAGTCAATTATTTACTTACATAACCGACTCACCCTAGCAACCAGAAACTTTACCTTAGCAACCACGACATTTATGCTGTTAATTTTAAAACACACCTTCTCAGACTCCATAATAAATGCCTTAGAAGCTTCACAAATGCAAAAACTTGGTTTTGATGTGAACTCTAGCTTATATTTTCACTTTTTCAGCATATAAAACATAACATATGTGCATGGCAGAACGATATCTAATATTCTTACCAACAAAGAGCTGACTGAAGAGCTGCAGCCGGGTATGGCCTTGGGGAGGGGCTGACCGCACCTCCTTGTGAACCTTATCCAATCGCAAAACAGCCTCTTTAACGTTACGCTCCGCCTCCACTCTGTGCCACTGGTCATCATTGAGAGGCGACGACGAGCGTACGGTTATCTCCACCGGACCATTGCCAACATCAAAGGAGAACGACACCACTGTAGCGGCTGAAAGACGCAGATATCTTAGTGTTAAATAAAACGAATGGCTTTGCATAAAAAGATGAATTTGCATTCATTTCAAAAGTCTTTGAAAAGACTTTTAATAGGATTTCAGCAGAATGTCCTCTTTTGTTCCTGTTGGTTCTAACTGATGCGCTCAGAGCGTGACAAAATCCCAGTAGCAGCTCACTTCCTTCCACCTCAACGTGAAGCAATGAATGCAAGCTTACATTTGAGTTCGAGTCGGATAAAGTCAGGGTTGCCCAGGTTTTCCAGGAAGACGCCACGAGAGGCTGAAGTCTTGAAATAGAAGGAGACGTCAGCACTGGTTTCAGCTTGTACGGTGGGGAAATGAAGATAAGAAGCCGGGGTGATGAAGGACACTGCATTCCAGAAATGACCTGAGCAAAAAAAGACATTCTGTGAAAGATTGTTTCAGTAACCTAATGGCTAAAGGGGCTCATATCTTTATAGACGTCCAAGGAAGCAGCCTGGTGCAGACTTAAGACTGGAGTTTAAAATTAACCAAAAAAAAAAACGATTTTATTCTTCATAAGTCTTCATAAATCAAGCCAAAAAAGAGTCTTCGAATCAAGTATGCCATGCAAAACTTAAAACTTTGGCTTGTTGAAGCTTAACCTGAAAAAAAAAGTAAAGTTTATGGTATGCGTGTTAAAATAATAAAAATACTCAACAACAAACAACGTGTATGCAATGTTTCTGTTGTTTTAATGGGTATTTTGTGTAACTGGATATGATAGGATGAACTGCTCGAACTTTTGGCGTGTTTCCATAGTAAAAAGTTGTACAAAATTCCAAAATATATTGGAAAAATATATAATGATGTTTTATTTCATTCTTTTCTGTTATTGGCTTTTTCTGGCGTAGTAATAGTCGAGATTCTGGCAAAAATGTGGTGGTGAATGTTGGTCACAGGACCTCAAACCCAAAACACAGATGCTCACTTCCTAGCACTTCACCAATCAGCGCTGACCACTGATTGCTTTCCCAAAAGCACTTACGATCTCCTTGGCACCGGAGTGGGCCAATGGTCAGTTTAGCTTCAGATCCAGATCGATACACATCCCCAACAACGACCTGGCTGACCGGCAAATGATCCTTATACATCAACAAACCAGAATCTTCTTTCCTACAGATATAGAGAGATGCATTATTTTTATTAAACCAAACTCAAATCTCAATTATTTGCCACCAAATATGCAAAACCAATATGAGAAGAGAATGAGATCTCACCACTGCTTGAGATCGGCATCACAGTTGCAGTGGTTTCTGGGATCCGTACAGTTGCGCTCGATGCCACAGGCACACTTCTGAACGCCCGGTCCAGAGCCGCCCCAGTAAAAGTGCTTCTCGTTTCCCTTGCCGACCCACCATGTGGACGGAGCACCATCTGGCACAGGAAAGATGTTGCTTTTTATTCTTACAATTTTTTTTTTCATTAAAAAGACATTCAAGAAAGCAAGTGAGAAATTAAGTAAGCAATCTGGCCTGACTCTGGCCACACAGCTAGCATTTGCATGACTAAATTCATTCTGGTAAATTACAGCATTGAACCACAGAAACACCACAATTATGTCAGAAATGCTGAACAAATATCCATAATGGAGTATATAAAATACCCCTTTATCTTGTAAATGTATGAGCGATCATGTTCCGTGAGAGATTTCACCTGGTGAGTTGAGTAAGCGTGACTTGTAGCAAGTGTAAGCCACATGCTGCTCGCAGAGCTCTGCGCTGCTGGTCACAGCGTTTACCTGAAACAAAAATATAGAATAAGCTATTTTTTAATAGCCCTTTATTAACAGAGAGAACTTTACAAAATTTTGACAGCAAAATGATATCAACATCAAAAATATGTTGAAATCCAAAATAATATGGGTATCCAACCACGACATCAAAATTTTATAAAAATTTCACAAAATGATGCAGAAAATCCAAAATAATTTCAGCATCCAACCCTTACATCAAATCTATGTTAAAATTTCACAAAATGATGTAAAAATCCAAAATAATTTCAGCATCCAACCCTTACACTGAATCTGCGTTAAAATTTCACAAAATTATGTAAAAATCTAAAATTATTTCCACATCCAACCCTTACATCAAATCTATGTTAAAATTTTTCAAAATTATGTAAAAATCCAAAATAATTTCAGCATCCAACCCTTAAATCAAATCTATTTTAAAATTTCACAAAATTATGTAAAAATCCAAAATAATTTCAGAATCCAACCCTTACATCAAATCTATGTTAAAATTTTACAAAGTTATGTAAAAATCCAAAATAATTTCAGCATCCAACCCTTACATCAAATCTTTGCTAAAATTTTACAAAGTTATGTAAAAATCCAAAATAATTTCAGCATCCAACCCTTACATTGAATCTGCGTTAAAATTTCACAAAATTATGTAAAAATCCAAAATAATTTCAGAATCCAACCCTTACATTGAATCTGCGTTAAAATTTCACAAAATCATGTAAAAATCCAAAATAATTTCAGCATCCAACCCTTACATCAAATCTATGTTAAAATTTTTCAAAATTATGTAAAAATCCAAAATAATTTCAGCATCCAACCCTTACATCAAATCTATGTTAAAATTTTTCAAAATTATGTAAAAATCCAAAATAATTTCAGCATCCAACCCTTACATCAAATCTATGTTAAAATTTTTCAAAATTATGTAAAAATCCAAAATAATTTCAGCATCCAACCCTTACATCAAATCTATGTCAAAATTTTACAAAGTTATGTAAAAATCCAAAATAATTTCAGCATCCAGCCCTTACATCAAATCTATGTTAAAATTTTACAAAATTATGTAAAAAAAACAAAACAAAATAATTTCAGCATCAAACCTTGAGAAATGACCTCCAAATGATGAAAAAGATGCAACCTCAAACCTTAACATCAAAATCATGTCACAATTACAAAAAAAATGCTAAATCATATTCACGTCAAAATGCCATCTATTAAGAACCCAATGTTTGGTTTTAAGCATCACCTGTTCCGCAGACATGCTGTAATTGAGCGTGAGCACCGTTTTGTCTTCAGCAACAGAACCTCTTGCTACAGAACTTTGAGCCGGCAGGTCATTTACAATTGTTGTCCATGCTTTATCTTCTGAAACACACAGACCCATAAGAGTCAGTCAGAGGCAGACAAGTATACCTAATAAAGTGGCCAATTTGTGCATATTTCTTGAATACTTTCTTGTGAAAGCTATTATTTCGTATAACTGGATATGACTGGATGACTTATGATCTTTGCACCTTGAAAAACTCTGAACAGAGTCCAGATAAATAACTTAAAGAACATCATCAAGCTCATCACAAACGTGTCCGATGGTACAGACCCATCATATTGCAGGTGACTCGGAACGGCTCCAGTGCTCCACTGCCATCCGGATCGATCCAGTAAACATCAGAGCTTCGACCCAAGTGTTTGTACTCCTCGCAGGATTGCTCGTGCACAGCTGCAGAAACACACACAAAACATGTTTTATTCTGAGGAGGACTGAAATACTCTTTGCTGTTTATGGATTAATAAATCAAAAACAAGTATGAAGACTGAAAGCAAGGCTGAAGATTTAACAGAAAACTTAGTTTTATTTAGCTTAAACATGAGACATGAATCAGCTAAACACATGCTGCATTGAGAAGAGAAAGACATGGGGGTGGGAAAGGCATGGAGGAGGTCAGAAAGTCTCTTTGTGAAAAATCAAGGCATTGAGATGGGTAGTGTCTACTTTATGTATGTATTCATTAGTTGTGATGTATTTCCTGATTGGACCAGCTTATAAGGACATGGGTTACCGGAATAATAGGTACATCAAGTCAAGATTGGCTCCTCCTGAAACATGTTACAAACCATCTTTAGTTTTCAGACGGATATTCTAATGTTTTCCCCTCTTCGTGTCTTCCAGAAGTTTGCTGATTACCTTGTTACCTCTTAGTTTTAGATTGTGTGTGATTAAGTTTAGATGCTTACGGTTGTGGCAGGTGGCGCCAGTGTATCCCGTGCCCTCGCAGGCACATTTAAACACGTCTCCGGTTTGAGAGCATTTGCCTCCATGTTCACAATGGTTCGGGACACACCTGTGGAGATGGAATTACACAAATAAACAATGCTAGCTACAGTGCAAAAAACAGTCTCTTGGAACAAGAAAAAACTAAAATCTGCCAATGTGGCGGCCAAATTAGCAAAAATGCTGAAGGAGCTTAAAAAAAGACTCCCAAAACAAGTGTTTTCAAGCAATTTTGAAAGTAAAACTGCAGTGAAACTAGAAAATTTGAACTTGTATCTAGTCACATGTGTCATAAAACTAGGCAATTTGCTTTAAAACAAGTATATGCTCTTAAATCAAGTGCGCAACAATACGATTTAATCTAAAAATTAGAAATATTTACCAATATTTCAGGGAATACAGCTTTCATTCAAGAATGGTTGTGATTCATTTTACTATGTGATTATATAGATTAGCGTATTCGGGCATAAAACAAGAAATTCTTGGCTCAAAATTTTTGGTTTGGCGGCATTTATTAGATTGGGCCGCACGCATATGTGTCAAACGCACTGTGTATCACACCACTGGCATCGATTGAGAGCTTACAGTTTATAAGAACTGTTAAATTATACTGTTCAGTGCTTAAATATGGCCATATTATGCAATTTACTAGCACCTCTATACTAGCACTCTGATCTGCATAGAGATTAACCTGATTGGTCAGTGGGCGGTGCTAGGAACTATGGGTGTTTCAAGGAGCATCGAGCCGTTTTGAGCTCGTAAAAAAGAAACACACTGCATGAAACATTCTGAATAACACTTGAGGAATATTTTGGATGAGGGAATGACACTAAAAGATGCTTGGACTGTTGATTTAGCATAAAAAGGCCCCTTTAAGAACGTTTGCGCTTAGTACATAGCACCGAGATATATGGTATAGTCTCAAAACTACATATTATAGAATAAAATTAAAAGGATTTTCTTTTTTTATTAGCACTAAATACCCTTTTGTTTAGGATTTTTTACACACAGCACTACACACATAGGAACTAAAAATGATTCTATTTCACAAGCATTTTATTCGTGTTTTAAGCATGTTTTAAAAATAAACATTTTTCTTAAGAAAATTTAGGCCACTCCCCCCCCCAAAAAAAGCTATAACCTAAATAATCTACAACCTACAAGTCTAAACTAATTAACCAGTCTTAAAATAAGAAAATGTAGATTTAATCTTTTCAGCTTTGAATTTCTTGAATATTTATTAGCATTCTCCGTAAATGTTGCCATCAAGTACCTGCTCAGTTTGACTTTAAGCAAGTTTCTTGTTTCACAGAGACGAAAGAACATGTGGCAGTGCTTTGAGCTAAAGTCAGGCTTTCATAAGCTCCTTCAATCTGCATCACAGCTCGGAAAATCCTCTGGGTTTGAATAAAAAAGCTTGACTCGTCCCTATTTAAGAGACTCAAAATGATCAAAGGCAAAAATCTGCTCTGCATAAGCGTACAGAGTGATTTATGCGGGCAGGAGAAAGAATAAAAATGGAGATATGAAGAACTCACATTTCCACATGAAAAGCAGTACAGTCCTGACTTTTGCAGAGTCTGCAGACATTTGTGCTTTAAAAGACCAAGTGCAGGTGTGACTTGGTCTCATCCAGACAAAACAGACTGGGGTTTCAAAGATGTGCCATTTAAAAGAAGCGCAAAGAAACAGACAATGTTAAGGATCATAGATGTAGTGGACGGGCAAAAAAACTTGCAAGACACATCCAGACAATTACCCGTTAAACCAATAGGACCCAGGTGCATCAGTCTACTGTCTGGAAAAAATATGGGCACTGGGTCCAGAAAAATGGCAGCAGGTGCTTTGGATTCCTTTAGATTCAAGGTTCCTTGAACGTTTGAGGTAGGCTTTCTACAAATGAAGTTAAGTCGAGTTTAATGATGTTCTCGATACTGAGAAATATAGGAAGTGGCTAATCCAAATTCATGCTGCAGCAAGACAATGACCCTAAACACGCAGCCAGTCATTTAGAACCATCAAGAAGCACGGGGTTACATGTATGGGACTTGAGATAGAAGCATCCATCCACAGAAGATCTAAGTAATGAATTAACTACCTGTCTGTGATGGCACAGATGTCCAGGCTGACGTTCTCAAAGCTACCCAGAATGCCTTTTTCCACTGACTGCAGGTCCATCAATTGGTCGTCAACATGTATGAGCTGCATGCAGCCCTGGAAGGAGCGCTGGGATGGAGAAAGGTCCGTCCTTGGGAAGTATCCTGGAAAAACGATTCAAACGCAGTGATTCGCTACCCAATCATTTCGTTATTTCTACTGCAGAAAAGTGACTGCAGTTTATTTATGCACCCGTATTCTGAGCTGTACCTAATAAAATGGCCAATGAGTGGAGCAATTCAATGTCAAAATACCTCCGAAAAAATATTCTCCACCAGTCCTGATCTGAATGGGGAGGCCAGCTCTCACGGTGGACATCTCGTCTCCATTAATGGTCAACATGGCGATGCTCTCAAGAGCCAGGAAATGAACGCTGTGCCATTGTCCATCGTTCAATCCCGACCCTACACAAAGATATGGATTGCAATACATGGATTTAACAAAATCTTACAGTACTTTAGCAACAAGGCAATGGATCAAGAAATGTATTATCAAGGAAGTAGATATGTTTTTACTATAATGATAAATACCTCCGTTCCATGTGGTGGCGCTGCAACGATTTTGTTCCCTCATCAAATACATACACGAAGATGTATTTCATAATGTAAGTCATAAATATTTATATAATGCTACACACATTCTCTATTATCTCAAAGCCTCCCCGCCCACAAACCAATCAAGCCCCGCCCAAAAACAAATCAAGCCCCACCCACAAACCAATCAAATTGAGAGCTATCATTTCCCTGCATGTCTCCATGCAGAACTAAAACACAGACTGAAAGGAGAGGTAAAGCTGAACCTGTTTTACAACATGAACAGATATTTAGGGAAAAAAATTTAAAATTGTTTTTGTTGAAAGTATTACAGAAATGTAATGTTACTGCAGTAGATACTTCACCAACATTTTATAGTGGCTTATAACCGAACAAGGCTGCTGTTCTGACAATCCTGATTGGTTAATAAAGCCACTGTCTAACTTATGGAGCTAAAAGAGGAGAATGACTAGCATTAATATAACATAGACTAGTGGTATTCCAGGTATTAGGTATCATTTTTATTATGAAGTATTTAATTGTGTCTCTTATCCCTCATTTTGTTAAAATTATGTTTTTGAAAGATTATGAAAGTACATTATTATGAAGACACCTTATTAGCTTTAAAACATTGAGAATGCTAAATAGCTAACAAACTGCATAGAGGGAGAGGGAGAGACAAAAGAGTAAGAGAAGGGGACACGCGGAAGATTCCTGTTTGTGATGCAACTTCCTGTTCTATCTCAGAACAATAACACTGCTCAAAAACAGGACTTTCCAAATGACCCTGATCAAAAGTTTAGTGGAAAGTAATGCACTCTGTTGAAACCAACAGCGATTTCTGCTACAACTGCCAGAAAATTGTGTAAGGGATGCATAGAAAAACCCAGAAATAACGTCATCTGAAATACAGGATTCTCTGAAAAAAATGTTCCAAAGGGAACAAAAAGGTGACACTTGAAAAAGAAATGATTTGCATGGTCGAGTTACCCGAAGAAAGCCATTACTGCGCGAATGTCACAAAACTGCTTACAATGCGCCAAACAGCTCAGAAACAAACTTCTGGAATACAGTTATTTGGAGCGATGAAAATTGAACTTTTTGGCCACAACCATAAAGTCAAGGAGTCAACATGAATGGGATCCCTTCCATTCATACCCCCTGTGAAGCACAGAAGCGGGTTACTGATGTTTTGGGAATGTGAGTGTGTATGGGACGTCCAGCAAGACAATGATCCAAAACACAAGGCCAAGTTCCCCCAGAACAAAGTGAAGTTTCTAAAGGGAGACCTCAGTCTCATGACCTCAATATCACTAAGCACTCTGGGAGAACTTAAACGTGGAGTTCATGCAGGAATTTACAAGAGCTGGAGGCTTTTTGCCAAGAAGAAGGTGCTACTTTACCAACAGAGAAGATAAAGAACCTCATCTACAACTACCTCAAGAGACTTCATTGATGTTAAAGGGGGGAATAGAAAAGATAAAGAGCTAAACTTTAGATCAGGGTCATTCGGAAAGTTTCTGTTGTCCTCATGATGTGCTCAGTCGCAAAATATTTGTATTGAACCAATAATAAAATATTAGGTTAAGTGGATGTTGCAGCTGAGGTGTAACTTTACCTGAAGAAATGTCCACTCGCGTGTTCTTGCCCAGAGTGACGTAGATATGGACTGTAACTTTGCCCTCAACCAGACTGACCTCCACCCCTCCAGGCATGAGTGGAGTGAAAAAGAGCAAACCACTGGGGTTCCATGTCCGAAATTGAAGTCTTACAGATACAGTATCTGCATCTGTTCGACCTGGAAGCTGCAGGGAGCTGGTGGAGTTAAAGAAGGCAGGGAACGTGGGAGATTCTGTGCAGGAGAATGTCAGGTTTTGCTGGAAAATGAAAAAGCACATAGAGTAAATCTGATTATAAGACCTGTCATCAATCATTTAAAGCCTTGCAAGACGTTCTTCACTTTCTCAATAAAACACTGCAAGACTTCAGCAAAAACTGCGGGGCTTCGTAAGTAAAGTAATAGTAATGTCATTTCTGGCTCACAAGTTCACTTCAAAACTTCCAGGTATCATTAGCCTAAATACACGAGAAGGTAGAACCCTGACAGTACCCCCCCCCCCATCTCTTGACAAAAGCTGTAAAGGTAGGTGAAGCGTTGCTAACTTGAGGCTGGTAATAATACGAGCAGGCCTAATTATCTATCAAGCTCCTCCTGAAACTAGTTGCAAAAAAAGTAGTAAGCCTGGTCTGAAACTGTCATAATTTGATAATGTTGAATTGTTTGTTAATCTAAATATTATATAATGGTCCTGTTCATTTTACAATTTCATACGATTCCAGGAATATATGCACTATTTTCTGCTTGAAATTATTTTGAATAATCAGAGACCACTTCTGTCTCAGAATCCACCTTGACACACAGAGTGTAGTGGGGAAGACAAGCAGTATTTATCACTGCAGGTAAAGCAGAGAGCGGAACAGTATCTACTTAATATTTAATGTGAGATATAAGAGCTGCAAACCTCCGGGGGCTGAGATTACGGTAAACAATACAAAGAGCCAAGTCAGAGCATTCACTGTAGCGGCACAAAGCCTAGAGTCTACTTCAATAATCAACTGTATGGATGTGGAAATACATGATCTTCACCACATTTGATGTTATTAAATTGAGATGTTGAATTACATCAAACAAATTCCTCTTATTTTCCATTGAGATTTTAGTAAATTGAATAAACTAGTTCGACCTTGTGATTGTGCGTCTGACATATTTACGGCATGCTTACGCAAGGCAACGTGGATTTGAATCCCGAGCCCATTGTCATTTCCCAACCTTCCGCTTGCTCAATACTGTCCTGTATTTTTAAAAGTATTTTAATCTTTAAAAAGCTAAACGAATGTGCTCTTCCAAACGCTGGCTTGCTCCTCATTAAATCTCGTTAAATCACTCTTGTTTATCTAACTGCTGTGTAGTTAGTTACGTTTATCCCCTTGACTGTAAGCGAGACTGAAGTTATGCGAAGAGTCATCCCTACTGTGCCCACATGTGATGTGTATCTGTAAGTCGGGTCACTTAATTAATCAGTTCTGAAATGTTCCTTGTCACATTATCAAGCACCCTTTGTCTTCTCGGTTTATGGCAACTTTCAAAATGGCACCAGCTCAAGAAAAATATAAGTTGAACAAGTTTTGTTTTGTAACAAAGAAACACAGAATTTTCGCCGTCCCCATTTGTGACATCATCTAACCCCACCCTCTCCAGCTTGATTACTGGAGACACCTGGATAAACGACGCTACAGCTACACCTGAAATCTGTTTACAGTGTGTCTCGTGGAACATGACAGACTTGCTGGATCTGGCAACCGGAAATCTGTGTGGGCGGGGATAGCACTCTCTTCTGTATTATTTTTTTACTGCAGAAAATATTTTTACTACACACTGCTCCTTTAAAATTCCTCAAAATTACAAAGAAACAACCCAAAGAAATGTCATCATTTACTACCATCCTCTAGAAAATAATATTATCATCATTTTGGAATTAAGTTTAGGCATAAACTGTAGTACCATTTGAACACCACCACTTCAGAGATGGAGACTCTCCACTCCTGAATAATCTCCATAAGGCTCTGAGGTGTTCATTGGGTAAAAATAGACATGTAAATTCGGCACGTACAAAGCTGGAGGTGTCTACTTTTTTCCTGCGCGCCAGGCTGGTGATGTTGTCCCCATTGTAATGAATGGCCTCCATGCAGCCGATGTAGTTTTCTCTGCCTCCGGAGCTGGGCTTGGCTGATACCGGCATTCCTCCGAAGGTGATCTGGCAGTGAGACAAGGAAACGAAAATGAATCTAATCTCATCTCTGAGAATAGTTTCCATGGAACGGATGAAATCCCACAAGAGCTAAAGACCCAGTTCCCTGAAGCGCTGATTAAACAGTGCTTCAGGAGGCGCCAATGGAATGCGAGAGTGAAGATGAAAGTGTTATTGCATAATATGCAAATTCATGAGGGTGACAATGTTCACATTACATCAGTCTTCATTTGACACCAGGGGGATTTCAGTCTGGGTCATTTTTGTAAACATTTAAAATAAATAGATTACAATATAAAACATGTTAAAGCTGCAAGCAACGATCAAAGGGCTCTCGCACCATGGACATTCATTCAACCCTTGATGCCCAATTAGTTGCACCAAGGGCGTATTGGTAAGATATGTTCAAACAACTTCCTCAATATGGTGAAATGTTGGCTTTTGACACAGTTTAACAAAGTCAAACACTTCCCGATTTAACATCCCATATGCCTTAAGATAAGACTTATAGGTGAACAGATAAAATCTCTATGAGGTGTTATTTGTATGCAAACGTATGGATTTTACAAAATATTTGACTTCCTGTTGGTTTCGAAAACTCACTCCAATTCACATTTTTATAGGTCTAGATATTCCATGTGGCCACTATGTGGCGCTACAACTGACACCACAGGCTGCTATATAGATGTGTTCAGACATGGACTCTTAACACACTTGGAAATTTTCTTGCCAATCTGACATTGGCCCACCTATAACAACTTCCTAATTCCTTGCAAAACATCGAAATTCAGCAGACGGACAGAAACCGACATTCTACGAAATAAACGAAATCCTGCGATTTAACATTTAAGGCCTTTAGATGAGACTACTGGAGTTTAATGGTGATCAAATAGGAGTGGTTTGTCAAAGTACGAGGCCTGGAACTGTACTGAATTTAACAAGTACCGGTAAATCAAAATAACTGATTTCCTGTTGGTTTTGAAAACTTGCTCCAATGAACTTTTATGTAGGTCTTGGTCCGTTACATAAGTGTTCCAAATTTGAAAGATGTAATTCACAAACAGTCTTCACAAACATCAGAAAATTGGTCCATGTTGCCACTAGGTGGCGCTCTATATGAAACTGTAGGTTGTTATCTATGTGCATTTGTTCCAAGATGGACTCCTAACATGTATGGCAAATTAGAATCCGATCAATGTTTTTAACAACTTTCATCCCATATGCCTTAATATAAGACTGATGGATTATTTTTAAATTTGAATATGAACAGATTGAATCTCTCAGAGGACTTTGTTTAAGTACGACGGGAGTGAAAGTGACATTTTTTGGTGACCACTTATATTTAAGTTTCCTACACATGTATGCCCTATTTCATTTGTGTAAGACAAACGCGTTAGGGGGCGCTATAGAGCCATTGTGCCACAGCTACTTTTCAAACCCCAATCAGACGTAAATTTTACCAGTTCTGATGTGTATGTGAAATTTGCTGACATTTCGAGCACACTTAGACAAAAATTCGCCTTCGGTATGCGAGACCTAAATATTGCGGTGACTTTAAAGTTTTTGAAAGTGAATACTGAGTGAAGTTTCGATTCATATCTCCCAGATGAAAACGTTTATTGAGTAAAAAGCATTCGTTGGGCAGTTTATGTATTAAATGTTGTTAATAAAATCATTTTTGTTTGTCTCTGACTTACTTCGTAGTCCAGATCGAGGTGGTCGAAGTCTCCATTGGTCCGGAAGCTCTGTGTGTGCTGGTCCAGGGTGAAGTTCACACTCCGCCTGTAGCGCTGGATCTGAACTGAATGCCAGTGATTATCATCCAGCAGACTCCCACTCCACACCAATGTGTGACCCTGGATGGAGCCGTACTGATTACTTCCTGAAATAGACCCAACGCCAATCACTATTAGGGAAAGGAATAGCCCAAAAGTTCTTTAGAGAAAAGTAACGAGTCCAAGCTTGGCGTCAACAATTAGTTAACAGCAAAGTCCTTATTTACACTGCAAGTCTTAATGCTCAGTTTTATTTGTTGCCTAAATCCAATTTTCGGGCCCTTGGAAGAGATACAGATTTGGTGCTCCCTAGTTGACCTCCCAGAAAACACGTCACAACAACGGAGGCCATTCCAAGTTTGTCGGCTCCCTTCTGGATCACAGAAATATGTCTAAGTCAGTGTTTACCCAGGTTGATCTGCAGCAGTAGTCTGGCTCTTCGCAGCTCTAGCGTGATGTAATCCCCCTGCTGTCCCTCTCCGTGCAGCAGAACGCCATCTCCTTTAGCGGTCTTAAACTTCAGAGAGATCACATCCTTCAAGATCTTCATCTTTTTCTGTCTGAATCGATAGGAGATCACTCCTTGTCCATCGAAGCTGATCATGTCTGCCCCTGTAAGCGGAAATTGGACTCGAGATCACTGATACTAGGACCAACAAATTATCTTTAAATAAATGTTTATATCTTTAGATTATACAAATGATAAAAGAATGAAGCAATGACTTCAATCTGCCTAGCAAAACAAAGCAGTCACATAAAGACATTTTGTCAAGATAAGCTCAAAGCTGCACAATGAGAGGTATTCATTAAATTACAGCTCGTTCATATTAAATAAAATACATTTTAAGACATTTTTATGCATTTTTTTGTACATTGTAAATGTTTTTCTCACAAAAAAACTGTCTGAAGTTTGGTAAATATTTCACAAACTTCAATTATTTTATTGTTTTTAAAAATCTTTTTTGTTGTCTGGTCAAGTCAATGTCAGATGAAGTTAACTCTTGATGTTTGACTTTTGGCTGCTTGTTAGCTCAGGCAAGAGTTAGGGCAAGAGAAGGGAGGTCAGGCCAAAAGTGAGGTCCCGAGTCAGGTCAAGTAATGTTAAAAGTCAGGACAGATAAGGTGAGGTGAAGTCAAGTCAAGAGTGAAGTCATGTTAAAAGTAAGGACAGGTGAGGTGAAGTCAAGAGTCAATTCAAGTCAAGAGTAAGAGTCAAGTCACGTTAAAAGTCAGGACAGTACAGGTGAGGTGAAGTCAAAAGTCAAGTCAAAAGTCAGGTCTAGTCATGTTAAAAGTCAGGACAGATCAGGCATGGTGAAGTCAAGTCAAGAGTCAAGTCAAGTGTCAGGTCAAGTCAAGAGTCATGTCTAAAGTCAGGACAGATCAGGTGAGGTGAAGTCAAGCCAAGTCAAGTCAAGAGTCATGTCTAAAGTCAGGACAGATCAGGTGAGGTGAAGTCAAGCCAAGTCAAGAGTCAAGTCAAGAGTCAGGTCAAGTCAAGAGTCATGTCTAAAGTCAGGACAGATCAGGTGAGGTGAAGTCAAGCCAAGTCAAGTCAAGAGTCGGGTCAAATATCAAGTCTAGTCAAGTAAAGAGTCATGTCTAAAGTCAGGACAGATCAGGTGAGGTGAAGTCAAGCCAAGTCAAGTCAAGAGTCAAGTCAAGAGTCAGGTCAAGTCAAGAGTCATGTCTAAAGTCAGGACAGATAAGGTGAGGTGAAGTCAAGTCAAGAGTGAAGTCATGTTAAAAGTAAGGACAGGTGAGGTGAAGTCAAGCCAAGTCAAGTCAAGAGTCAAGTCAAGAGTCAGGTCAAGTCAAGAGTCATGTCTAAAGTCAGGACAGATCAGGTGAGGTGAAGTCAAGCCAAGTCAAGTCAAGAGTCGGGTCAAAAATCAAGTCTAGTCAAGTCAAGAGTCAGGACAGTTCATGTGAGATGAAGTCAAGTCAAGAGCCAGATCAAGAGACAAGTCAAGAGTCAGGACAGTTCAGGTGAGGTCAAGTCAAGAGTCAGGTCAAGTGTCAAGTCAAGTGATGACATGTCAGGTCAAATGTCAGGAAAATAAAAGTCATCTATTAGTTACAGTTGTTTGGTTATTTACATACTTTGTTCTTTAGCAATACTGAAGTCAGATACAGTGGTACCTCGAGATACGAATGCTTTGACTTATAAAATATTCGAGATACGAAAGGTCTTGCGGGAAATAATTTGCTTCGAGATACGAAAAAAAATCCAAGATACGAAAAACACCAACAGTTCTTCTCTGTTATCCGCTTGTTAAGTCTGACATTGTGCTGCGCTTTCGGGTCCTGGCGCTCCATTCTCCCATTGCAGACAGTGCTAAAAAGAGTCTGATACGCTTTAAAACACTTTAAATCAGTTTTAAATCAAGTGAAACAATATTTATAGATTACTAATAATGTACCATAACAAATGTTAGAGTCAAGGTGTCTTAAAAGAAATAACGTTTATAACATGGAAAGTGCTGTTCTGTAGCGCAACTTAGAGAAACCATGTGACGCGTTCTCGGAAGCGTGTCTCCATCTGTCTGCGCTCGTGTTTGAAACCGCGTTTATGTTCGTAATTCGTGAAATATCTTGAGAAAGTTAACTTTCATACGAGATGCCGTAACATTTTCTGCCACGAGTTCCACCTCCTCCGACACATCGCTTCACTCTCAAGGTAAAGTTTCACATTTGTGAACATATTACGTATTTTCCGTGTGTTTTATTCTGTTTTATTGTCATTTATTACATTAACAATGTGTAGATTTAAGGATTGAAGAAACGTTATTTTTCTCTGGTTTTCCGTTTTTTTTCGAGATACGAACTCCACCCTGGAACGGATTAATTTCGTATCTCGGGGTACCATTGTACTTCTAATTGCCTTCTTCTTGTTTCCCAAAGTGAAGTATTGTAAGCATTGCTTGTTAGTGAAGGTTCAATTAAAAGCGTACTTTCACTTGCACTCACAGTAAGCACAGCCGTAGATCTCCACCCTTAGACCGATCCTACCCTCCTCACTTCCATCGAGCGGAATAAATCGCACGAATCGAGCAACAAAAGGGTGCTGGAGCTCATGCCGCACTGGCCGTTCTGAGTTCCAGTTCCCTGCAAACGTCTGCATTGAAAAGGAAGATGGCATTTCATGTCATTGACATTTATTTTATTACAAAATCCTACAAGAAATGTTCCTATTGTTAAAAAACAGTTCCCATACTCACCCATATATTGCCGTCCTGTCGATAAGGCTTCCAGTTGCTCCCCGTGTCACTATACAGGAGTCTGTAATGTTTCGTCCAATCAGAGCTGCTGTATCGGCCTTGTGTCGCTATCGCCATGACCTGTTTCCTAGCTCTGAGATCAACCTGTAGCCACATGTATGTGTCCGAGTCTGAGGGCGACCATCCTCCATTGCCTTTCAAAGAGATAAAACCAAGCTTGAATCAGAACGCTTCAGTCCTCACCGCAGCTCCATAATGTGCCATTAGCTCCTTAACGCTCAACAAAATGCAATTAAATTCATAATTTGTCCATCTAGGCAGATTCTAATGGATTCTAATGTTATGTCTGGAGGTCTCGATGCCCAATTTCTGACAATTCCTTCACAGGTTTTTCCACCGCTCAAAAATTGCATTTGATTGAAAGAAAAAGACACGGCAACAAGACAGAAGAATGGAAAATGTACTCGATCAAAATTCACCAATCCTCACCTACTCTCCTGTTGAGCTTTGCATAGCCTGCACCGAAATCCGTTGCCAACACGGAAGAGCTGCTGAAGGCGCTGTAGGGCAACGGTGAAGCCAGCACCTCGTCACACCTCTCTGAAAACAGAAAGAAAAGAGGAGGTCATGTGACATCATGTAAGAGAACCTTCCTGCTAATTTAACTCATTCAAGCATGATATTATTAATCATATTCTTCAGATTGTTTTTTAACTAGCAAAGTGTACCCAATAAAGTGGCCAGTGAGTGCACGTACCACTTTATCCCCCATAGCATCCTCCATCACTGCTCTGAGATCTGTCCTTATTCTGCCTCTCAAATCATTACAAAAAGCTCAGGGGTCTGCTGAGTCGAGCTTGTGTAAAAATAACCCACGTCCTCTTAAAAAAAAGAGGATGAGGTTCTCCGGCAGTTCTCAGAACTGTTGCACACTCATCATTCCACAGATTTTGGAAGCAGATATAAAATGCTAGGTGCTAAAATCAATTACTATGCAAAAAAAAAATTATAATGAGTTCCTCAAGAAACAATTTCAATTATTTTTAATTTGTATTTAAATTATTGGAGCACTTTTCCTGTTGTTTTTCCATTGTATTGTACAAATGAGTGACTAACCACGAGGCAAAAAAAGTATTTTGTCAGCCACGGTCTCAAAAAGTAACCTCTGCAACCCCACAAATCAGTACCAGTCACAGGAAGTTGTCACCAGTTATTAAAGTAAACTTAAATCAAAGTTGTTACTCTGTAAGGAAGTACGTTCCTAACAATAGGCTCTAACTCTAGAATAAAAATAATGTATAAAAATATTGAAGTTGAAAAGGAATGCTACTGGTCTGATTGGTTTCAATGATCTATGCTAAGCTATGCTAATATAGCTATTTGCAGATGTGGATAAAAGCTGAATAGATTCGGAAATGGTATACCATTTTTTTATTAAAGAGGAGTTTCCTTTAGGGGTGAACGAAGCAAAGACTCTCTAACTGATCATCAAAACAAACATTTAACAAATGGAATACAAACGTTCCAAATTATCCACCTTAAATAACAACCAGAGCTTCCCCTGGACCCCAACCTCCACTTTTTCAGGATAATAAATCATTACAGGGTGTTGGATCCATAAGGGGGGTGTGGTTTTGGAACAACGAGAGCCTTTTGTTCACTCGTGTCCATCTCCTGTGGACAAAGGGAGGTGCCTGGAGGGTGGGGGAGGGGTGAGATGGAGTGGGGGGCACGCGTTTGACAAATCAAGATGGCAGGTGCCCAGAATTTAAATGAGCTTCCTCATTAGCATCACAAAACAGAGGCACACGGATCTAGAGGTGGCAAAGCAGCCAATAGGAGAGCGCGCTGGGGTTCGATTTGTCTCTGTCTGCGCGGCGGAGGCTATTCATAAATCTTTTATTGCTAGTGTCAGAACTGGGGTGAGTTATATCAGGAGGCGTGCTTTATTTGCTGATATATAAAGGCTGCCATATGTCTTTATAACCCTTCCAACATAATAGATAATAAAACAAGTATTTTTGTTTTCTAATAAATCACATTTTCCAGAATGTTTTTTTTTAATTAAAATCTACAAGAAGATTTTTACCATGGTGCATAAAAATTACAATTTACTAACTGTTTTAAATTATTTTACCGTTATATTTTTTTGTACGGAAACAAATACAATTTCCTGTAATTCCCAACCAGGTTTGCTCTTTAACCCTTAGAAATTTGATGCCTTTTTAAATGTTTTTTATTTTTTTTATTTTTTTATTTTTTTACAATTTGCTCTAATAAATTTCCTTTAAAACAGTTTTTTTTCTGGCAATCCTTGATTTATTTTATTAGTACAACCCCCAGGTTCTTTTTTCAAATATAATTTCATTACATTATTAAATAATTCCAAAACAAACAAATAAGTACTAAAAATGACAATTCCAAGTTTCCATTTCACACAATTAAATTTTTACTGCAAAAATTGAGAATGAACAGTTATGTTTTATAACAAAAATCAAAAGTGACGAAATAAATATCCATAATTCTCCTCAAAAAGCAAAAAAAAGTCAAAACAAGCGAAGCTCTTTAACATCGTAAACACTGTTCCAATCACTTTTTTCCATTGCGCCAGAACTTTACCGACCATATTACAAGTCTTGTGCTTCCCTTCTTTTCACCACTAGATGGCACTGATTTAGGGTCTTTAAAATAAAACTTAAAGATGCTTGGTCATTTTCTCCCATTTTAATTTTAATTACCTTGCAGTTATGCATCATAACTCTTGTAATGTTTGAAACCAAAAATATAAAAATTAACAACCTTTTTGAAACCTACTTGAAATCAAAATTAAACAATAAGTGGGTTGCATCATTCCTACTTCATTTATGCATGCATCCATTCAGAGATTCTCTACTGAGTTCAACAGAGCCATTTTTAGTTGTGTGTTTGGGGTCATCATCCCACTGGAAGTGCCACGCTGATTTATTTTCAATGCTTTGATTGGAGGAAGGTTGCTGAAAATTTTCCAATACATTTCTTGATCCATCATCCCTTCAGAGCAATGCAGTTGTCCGGTCCTCTTTGCAAGAATGCACCCCCAGGGCATGACGTTTCCACCTCTGAAGCAGCCCATATCGTATACTACTTAAGTTAATAGAGTTTTGTGTTCAGTTCAAACTTGGGGTTTTTGTGTTCAGCCTGCAAGTGTCAGGTTATACGTCAGCCAACCAGAATCTTGATTTACAGTTTTGTCCCTGGTGTCCTAAATGTTTGAGTGATTGATCTGTAATGTTTCTGAACTATTCGGTACGGGCCAAAATGCCCAGTTGAAGTACTCTATAAATAAAGTTTAATTGATTTGGTTCATCTTTTCAGGAGCATCAGTACGATGGAGATTGTCCATCATCTTGAACTTCCTCCACCGTCTAATAATACCGCCAAAAGTTGTTGCCCTCACCAAGCGGTTTCCGAATGTCCTGCATCCCAACAAAGCCTCGTGCATGTTTACAGTTTTGTCCCTGGTGTCCATAAATCCCTCTTAGTGTAGAGGTTGGAGTGATTGATCTGTAATGTTTCCCAAAAGAAATTCCCAGAAGAAGAGCTCTATGAATAAAGTTTGATTAATTTGATTCATCTTTTCAGGATTGCTGATGCTCCAAGTGTTTCGTAAAGCACTAGTACAATGGAGTTTGTCAGTCATTTTCCATTTTCTAGTAATTCCACCAACAGTTGGAACCGAGCTGTTTCTTATTGTACTTCTGCACACTCCATCTTTGGTCTACAGTTTTGTCCCTGGTGTCCATGGATCACTGTTCATGGAGAGGCGTGAGATATGAATCTAGGTAAATTTATACATATACTGAGGCAGGAGTCTAAATAAAGAATTGGTCACCGACAGCCAGCAAAAATAATTGCAAAATGGAGTTAAATTATTTAAAAATCATATAATGACTTCTTTTTTTGAGTCTCTCGCAACTAATGCTATAATGAAAAATACAGATTGTCACTTGGCCACTGTAATATGCCGCTCTTTTACTTCTCAATTCTGAAATCTACAATAATCTGATTTTAACGTATTTAATAAAGTAATGCAATCCATGAAAGACAGGAACCCTGAATAAACTTTCAGCAAACAAATCCGCCGCAGGGGTTTAGCATGGCACACATCACTCTGTGCTTTTGCCTCATAGTGCATCTCAGGTGTCTGCCATGCAGTTTAGATTTCTTCTTCTCTTCCATCACTACTTAACATCTTCAAATCCACTTTTACTGTGTCGTTTCTCTGAAACTATATAAGAAGTCACCATCGTTTTACACTATTGGCTATTAGTTATTCATACCATTATGTTACTGCAGCAACAGCAGAAAGAAAGCCTTATTTAAATGCAATTATTCTAATAGATATTAGTAATGTACTAGCTAGTAAACTTTACTGTTCAAAACTATCACTAAAATCCTTGTCAATGTCACAAGGAGAAACATAAACCAACTCCCATGTTTTTATGATTTTCCTAAGCTGAGATAGGTATATGCAAAATTGGTAGCTATGGTAATTAATCTGGTGCAATGGAGGGGTCATTGACATAATACAATGTTCCCAGTGTCACTTTGAATGTAATAAACCAATCCCCATGTCTCTATGATTTTCCTAAGCTGAGATAGAGATATGCTAAATTGGTTGCTATGGTAAGGATTATGGTTGCTATGGTGGCATTATATATTATAGCTCTCTATAAATAAAGTTCAATAAGTTTCAAGGATTATTGATGCTCCAGGAGCTGAGATGTTTCATGACGCACCACTCCAAAGGAGGTCTGGACCAAGTCTCAACTGTCCCGTTTTCCTACAGCCCACCCAGCCTTATGCTGGTCTACAATTTTGTGATTGATCCGTAATGTTTCTGTTTATTCTGTTCAGGCAAACATTCCCTGGAGTAGCACTCTAAAATTCGAATTTCTTCCACTTTCAATACAATTCACCAACATGCCTCTCACCGAGCTGTTTACTATTATCCTTCAGCCCAGAAAAGCCTGGTGCAAGTCTACAGTTTTGTCCCTAGTGTCCATAGATCACTCAAAGTGAAGTGGTTCATGTGATCAATATGTATTCTTCCTGAATTATTATTTATTAGGCTTCCTTGAGGGTCCTGAAACGTTTTTTTAAGTGATTGAAATTTAGTAATATTACTTATATTCATTATAAGTATTTACAATCGTTATTTATAATGTTAGAAATGTTCTGTGTAAGAATGTTCTTTGTACAATTCAGGTTTCTTTTTTTACACGAATACCTACTTAAAAGAAACCTATTAAAAATAGCTTTTATGGATATTCCCAAAGCAATTAGGCATTCCATTCCATACCAAATCAACCAACGATCAATCACATAAACAAAAACGAACTACATGGCAAATTCTAGAACAAAGACATTAGTTTAAACTGCATACTGAAGAAGAAATCCAAACATTGATGCTGCTAATAGTGTTGTTGTTAGCATCCTGTGACTGAGGAGCTGGTGCATGTTAAGATCAGGCACACTCATAGACACACGGGTTGGCTACTTACGGGCTGCTATGGTGAGTTTCACATAAATGCAGCATATCCAGAATGCCAGCGAGAACTCCTGTGCAGAAATCCGTCGCATTCTCACTTTTATTCCGGTGTAAACAAAGAAAACCGCAGCGTTTTGTCCTTTCCCTCGCGCCCTCCCTGTATGGAAGGGACTTGCGGTGTTTCTGCGTTATTACGTACACGTTTCACTAAGATTTATCGGTAAAAACGCAAGAACAGATGTTGGAAATCGCATTGTTTCGTTAAATCTCGTTTCGGTGGAACACGTTTGCGATGAACGCCCGCATTGTTTCACCCGACGAGGGTTTTCGGGACGGTTGCTGTCCAGGTGCTGAAGTTAATGAGGTCTGGCATCCCTCCCCCCTTCGCGGGTGAAAATGGTACGGTCCACCTGTTCAGGGGAACGCATCGGACCGCTGAAAGGTGGAAAATAAGGGTGGACCGTTCTGAAAGGGAAAGTGTAATCACAACAAATGAGAAATACATCTTTGCAACATTAAAGTTCCTCCGGAATATGAAAATGAATGCTTTTATTTTTTTCTTACAATACAAAATATCAATTAAACGTTTATTTATTGAAGTTAAATAATTAAAATACGCAAGGGTTTGATTACCACTCCCACCCCCATTACATATTATCCAAATCAACCAAATAATAAAAGTCTAAAATTTGTTTGGAAATGGAATAATAAATAAACAAAAAAATCTTAAAATGCTTCAACAATTCAATTGTGTCACATTAAAAATGATCGAACACAAACTATTTTTGGAAATTATTTAAAAGCTATAATTCTTCTTTGAAGATTGACGAAACACCTGTTTTAGTGGTGAGAATTGTAACCACTAAGGGGCGACAAACACCTACAGATGCCTGTTTGTAGCGCTCTATATTTCTTGTTAAAAAATGGTTAGAAGAATTTTCATTGGAGCAGCACATATTTAAGGTTTTCCACATTGATACTGGTAATTTGAGCTGCAAATGTATGGAAAACATTTCAATTTAATGTTATTTATGGCAATGCAATCACAAGGGATTTAAATCTTACATTGTAACAAGACGTACAAAAGCAGAGCTCAGTAGAACATACACAATACCCAAAAATAGTAACTCATCAGTCTTTGAGATGCATATTAGGTTACATTATGAGAACATTTTTTATGTCAAGCATGTCAGTAGCATGGTGCTAGCTTGAATCAGCAGACCATTAACAAGATGCTAGCATAAATTACCAGGTCATTAGTATGATGATAACACGAACTAGCATGTCAGTAGCATGGTGCTAGCTTGAATCAGCAGAACATTTACAAGATGCTAGCATAAATTACCAGGTCATTAGTATGATGATAACACAAACTAGCATGTCAGTAGCATGGTGCTAGCTTGAATCAGCAGGACATTAACAAGATGCTAGCATAAATTACCAGGTCATTAGTACGATGATAACACGAACTAGCATGTCAGTAGCATGGTGCTAGCTTGAATCAGCAGGACATTAACAAGATGCTAGCATAAATTACCATGTCATTAGTATGATGATAATATGAATTAGCATGTCAGTAGCATGATGCTAGCTTGAATTAGCAGGACATGAACAAGATGCTAGCATAAATTACCAGGTCATTAGTATGGGGTCAGCAGGACTTCAGCATCTTTAAAGGGCCAATGTCCAGAATGAGTAATTGATAAAAGGGAACTGTGACTTCCAAATATATAAAAGAATTAAAAATTTGGAGATCTGACAGCGGCATTAAAGTGTTTACACGTAGGTTTCTGTGTATTTAAAACCTCACACAACATAAGTAAGCAAATTAGAAATTAAATAACAGTGCAATGTAATCTACAAGGAACAATAAATAAAGCAGTCACAGTGAGAAAACAACTCATGTAAGGGAAGATATGTATTGAAATGTACAGGGTTGGATCAGGGCAGAAAACGTGGGTCACAAATATGATCCATTCAAAATGTAAATATAAACATATAATTGTAGTTAACTCAGTTAATAATATTTCGTAGCTCGTCATTGTACAGTTATGTCTCAACTCTTGTCAGACTAATTAGAGACGCTCGTTTCCACGCGCGCGACCCCAGAGACCCGTGTTTGCCAAACTTGATTTCCGGTGCTTCTGGATAAAATGACTAAAGATAGCATTGACCAGGAACAGCACGGTTTGTTTATTTGTATAGTTAAACGAGGACGAGAAAGAGTCTTAAAACGAGGCATGGAGTGCGAGAGAGCGTTTCTGAAGTAAGCTGAAGAACAGCGTTTTTTGTGGGGGCAGAAATGGGATCTGTGACGTCCGTTTTCACGCGGTCCCGAAACACGCTGGTGAAAGTTGGTTCCGAGCCGCAGAAACAAGCGGACGGGGTATCGGGGACTAAATTTGATGTGACGCGGAAACAATCAAGAAAACGAAAAACTCGCGGTTTCCACCGAGCGAACACCCCACGAGTCCCTGCTTCCACCGCAGGTGAGTCCCAACTCGATTACTAAAGCTAACACACAATAAAAGAAAAGTATGGATCGAAATTATATACTTTTGAGTGTGCAAGTTTGGGGCTCACTTACTCAACTGCCGTTTGGTTGCCTAGTTACGAGCCTGTCAATCATCCAATCAAACTTCCAGTTTGTATTTTTATGTTTTCGATTTGAAAATACACATAAATAAAGCGCAGATAAGTATCCAAAACCTCCGTTTAACACTTTGTTGAGGCACATTTGGTTCAAAAACAGCGTAAAGTTGGTCATAATTGAAACGACGATTATTTTAAATGGTTGTTATTTACGGTTGCAAGAGCCGTTGCTCTTTTATTTCTTTTCAACGCTTATTTTTTAAAGTACTGAGCCAGTGTTAGAGTTAAGGATTTTAGCATATTTCATAAAAATAGTAATAAATAGAATAAATAGAAAGACCCTTTAAACAAACGCATAATTAAATACACAAAAGGCCCTCAAGTATTTATTGAATACTTGAATTTCAAATATTTTCAATTTTTTTTCTTTTTATACATAGCCTATCTTTAGAGTTTGTTTGTTTTGTTCTATTTTAAAAATCAATCATAAAATGTGTTAAAATGGGTTTACTTTCAAAGATTTTCTGTAGTTTATATGTTACTTTTCCAGCAGATTAATACATTTATATGTCCCTATGTTTATTGATTTATTTTTAAATGTATTTTCAGTACATTAAATAAAGAACTTTCAACTTTATTATCTATTTTTGTATTTATATTAATCTAAAATTTTCTCCCACATAATGTTTTAGGGCTGTAGTATTTCATTTAAGAAAACTAGACAGCACCCTGTTACAATCTAAAGCTATATTTCAAATAATTGTATTATTATTATTAAAATTAATTTGCATTATTTATTAGGAAGTGACCTTCTTCTTTTCCTTTCGGCTGTTCCCAGTTTAGGGGTCGCCACAGCGAATCATCCTTTTCCACCTAACTCTGTCCTCAGTATCCTCTACTCTTGCACCAACTACCTTCATGTCCTCTTTCAGCACATCCATATATCTTGTCTTTGGTCTTCCTCTTGACCTCTTGCCTGGCATCTCCATCTCCAACATCCTTCTACCAATATAACCACTATCCCTCCTCTGCACATGTCCAAACCATCTCAACCTGGCCTCTCTGACTTTGTCTCCAAAACAACCAACCTGAGCTGTCCCTCTGATGTGCTCGTTCCTAATCTTGTCCATCCTCGTCACTCCTAAACTGAACCTCAACATCCTCATCTCTGCTACTTCCAGCTCTGCCTCTTGTCTCTTCCTCACTGCTACAGTCTCCAACCCATACATCATAGCTGGTCTCACTACTGTTCTGTACACCTTTCCTTTGATTCTTGCTGACATTCTTCTGTCACACAACACCCCTGACACTTTTCTCCACCCACTCCAACCTGCCTGCACTCGTCTCTTCACCTCTTTTCCACACTCCCCGTCGCACTGGACTGTTGACCCCAAATACCTAAACTCCTGCACCTTCTTGACCTCAGCCCCCTGTAACCTCACTGTTCTATTTCCCTCCCTCTCGTTCAAACACATGTATTCTGTCTTGCTGCGACTGACTTTCATTCCTCTTCTTTCTAGAGCTGACCTCCAACTTTCCAGGTTTTCCTCCACCTGCTCTCTGCTCTCAGTGACCAAAATAACCAAATAAATATTTGTATTCATGTTGACAGTGACACTATAAGATATTTTATGTTGTTGAAAAATGATTTAAACTAAGGCTGTAACAGGTGGAAAGTAAAAAAATGAATGAAAAAAAATTATATTCTAAAATGAAATTCAAGGTTTTCACTTTATGGTGAGCCTGTGAATGGTGAATTCTGATTGGCTGGTTGGTGTGGGTTAATATAAAATAAGTAACACTGGTAGCTTCAGGTTATTTCATCGACTACATTGATAACCATTGCAACACACAATTATAAGACAGTTTTTTTTAACAACTTCCTCTACTCTTTCCAGCATATTTGGTTGGTTCTCTAGAACATCTGTAGCCACATATGGCAACTAAGGAAGGCAATAAATACTGTATGGAAATAAATGTGACCTTTGACGTCTGAAAGTTTGGAATGTGGAATTTTCTTTTGCCAATTGGATGAAAAAAAGTAACTGTTTATCAAATTGCAGGAACAAGTGTATAAGTCTCGTTTCATTTAAAGTTTAGAATCGATGTTGAAAGTGTTAACTGTGGAATTGCAGCACATGATTTCAGGAGGCAGGTGGGAAACAGGTGTCTGGTCATTTTGGTTAAAAACTGTGGATGATGGTGGCCATTTATCTGCACATTAGACAGTTCATGCACTTCTGCTTGAGAGAGGAGAAACCCGCTGTATAATGTGATGATCAATGAGGGGCCGCTGCCGTGCTTTTGAAGGTTTTTATGTTTGAACTGTTTGATGTCAGAACAACATGTGATGCTTTATATTGTGCAAGTGCTTTCCTGAGGTGGATTTATAAACCCTGCAAACTAGATTTAATATAACGTGTTCTTTTCAGGACACTTGGAATAAAACATTTTATGATATAAAAATGAAGGTAGAAGACATTTATTTGACTAATAATATTGAACTGCTTGAATAAAAGTTACTATTTGTTATATTTGCTGGACTTGGAGGACAACAGACAAACAAGTGGACTGGGAGATATAGGCACATGGTTTATTACAAGCAAACCAGGCAAAGCATAAACTCGAGAATTTTCTCATTCAGATGGAATGATGAAGACATGGAGCCGATTAAGCTGAGAAGCCAAATGAAAGAAACTTGTATAAAAGAGATGGGTAACAGCCGATATGGGAAGTAAAGGAGAAGTGTTTAAGGGCTTGAGATAGACATGAAGAAGAAGAACAGTTGGAATCAAGCCTAGAAGAAGGAGATGGATTGGAGCCAGACCCAGGGGAAGGAGATTAGCCAGAGTCAGACCTAGGAGAAGAAGGAGATTGGTTAGAGCCAGATGTAGATGAAGAATGAGATGAGTTGGAGTCAGATCTTGGAAAAGAAGGAGATGGGTTGGAGTCAGATCTTGGAAAAGGAGATGGGTTGGAGTCAGATCTCTGAGAAGAACGAAATTGGTTAGAGCCACATCTCTGAGATGAAGAAGATTGGTTGGAGCCTGGTCTAGGAGAAGAAGGTGATTGGTTGGAGCCAGATCTAGATGAAGAACGAGATGGGTTGGAGTCAGATTTCTGAGATGAAGGAGTTTGATTGGAGCCAGGTCTAGGAGAAGAAGGAGAAGGGTTGGAGCCAGGTCTCTGAGAAGAAAGAGATTGGTTCGAGCCAGATCTCTGAGATGAAGGAGATTGGTTGGTGCCAGGTCTAGAAGAAGAAGGAGATTGGTTGGAGCCAGGTCTAGAAGAAGAAGGAGATTGGTTGGTGCCAGGTCTCTTAGAAGAAGGAGATTGGTTGGAGCCAGGTCTAGGAGACGAAGGAGATAGGTTGGAGCCTGGTCTAGGAGAAGAAGGAGATTGGTTGGTGCCAGGTCTCTTAGAAGAAGGAGATTGGTTGGAGCCTGGTCTAGGAGACGAAGGAGATTGGTTGGAGCCAGATCTAGATGGAGAACGAGATGGGTTGGAGTCAGATTTCCGAAATGATAGAGATTGATTGGAGATAGGTCTAAGGGAAGAAGGACAAGTGTTGGAGCCAGATCTCTGAGATGAAGGAGATTGGTTGGTGCCAGGTCTCTTAGAAGAAGGAGATTGGTTGGAGCCTGGTCTAGGAGATGAAGGAGATTGGCTGGAGCCAGATCTAGATGGAGAACGAGATGGGTTGGAGTCAGATCTCCGAAATGAAGGAGATTGATTGGCGCTAGGTCTAGGAGAAGAAGGACAAGGGTTGGAGCCAGATCTCTGAGATGAAGGAGATTGGTTGCAGCCAGGTCTAGGAGAAGAAGGAGATTGGTTGGATCCTGGTGTAGGAGAAGAAGGAGATTGGCTGGAGCCAGATCTAGATGAAGAACGAGATGGGTTGGAGTTAGATCTTTGAGATGAAGGAGATTGATTGGAGCCAGGTCTAGGAGAAAGAGATTGGCTGGAGCCAGGTCTAGGAGAAGAAGGTGATTGGTTGGAGCCAGATCTCTGAGAATAAGGAGATTGGTTAGAGCCACATCTCTGAGATGAAGAAGATTGGTTGGAGCCTGGTCTAGGAGAAGAAGGTGATTGGTTGGAGCCAGATCTCTGAGATGAAGGAGATTGATTGGAGTCAGATGTAGGAGAGGAAGAAAAAACAATGGAGGCAGATGTTGGAGATAAAGGAAGATTTTTGGAATTAGACTTAGATGAAGAAAAAGCAGATCTTTTTGATGATACAAAGAAAGTATTCATTTGACCAACTATTAGCTTACCCCAACAAAATAATGAATAAACGGAAATATTGCAAAAACATAATTTCAGCTCATTTTTCAAGGCTTTTCATAAATGTCAGCCTTCTGTCCCTTTCTCACCTGATAAGGAGGAATTGACTGAAATATCTCTTGTAGCTGTTTGTTTCGTGGTTACGGGGAAGCAGAGACAGTCTCCCGCTGGTGTCCCCGTTGGCAGCAGTTTTCTCTCTGTACTCTGTTGCATCTCTTGAGAGGCTCAGATGGGGAGACACCAACCAACACTGTTACCCTGATGGAAATCAAAACACCATCCGCCGCTCTGAGATGGAAAAAGTAGTCTCTGGGATTCCCAAATCCACCAGCTTTAATTGTACAGCGCTTTAACACAGCAAAACTGACCTAAGTGCCTCGAAATATTATAAAAGTATAAAATAATCAACACATAAACAGATGAGATAAAGATAGTTATAACACACAGTGCAGACTTATGCCAAAGCAAAGAGATGTTTGGACGTTTTATTTAAATAATGAGTAGGGATGCACAAAAACTTCGAAATATCATTATCGGTTTTGGCTGAAACGTAAGAAAGCACCAAAAATAAAAGCTGAAATTGTCGCCACGCCTCTCCCGTCTCGTTCACGCTGTCATTACGCGTCAAACACGGAGTATGTTGGCGGTTTGGAAGCACTTCAAAGTTTCAGATGAGGACAGCAAAGTTGCAATATTCTTGCAATAATTTTTCTTTTTTTTGTGCTGTTGTTTGGTACAGTAATTTAAAATTGAAGTAAAAAAGCGGCTAGAATTTTTTTGTTACAGAAAGAAATTTAATTTCGTTTTGTTATTGTTAGACAGCCTTAGTACTGTTATTTATTATCAATAAAAGTTTAATTGCTTAATTATTTTGTAGTTTTTTAAATACAAACAAAAAGAAAATATTTTAAACAAAGCCGGTTTCGGTATCGGTTTTCGGCACGCAGTTGAACATATTTCCCAGCATACATCGGGCAAGCCGGCACATTTGGTTGTTTAACAAAGATGGCTGCCATAGCAACCACAAAGTAATTTTTGTGATTTGCAAAGGTTTCAAAATTATAAAAACAATCGTTTTGTGTTTTCTTTTAACCAATACAATAATGTCTGAAAATGTTGAAATCTGTAAAAAAATGCAAGTGTTAAAGGAATAATTTAGACTTAACGATTAACAACAGCCTTGTTTATTTAGCTCTGCATTTGCTGATCCTCCAGAACCATTTTGTTGCTGATCTGGAGTTCTTTTCAAGTGTTTATGACATGTTTTTAGGTCTTTAAAAGGTTTTAAATTTGACATTGTAAAACGTGCAGAAACCCTGATCTTGTTTCATGGACATAATGTTGTGATGTGTATCGTATTTTGAGCAGAGTGTATCGGTACACTACAAATAATTACTGGAAGGGCCTCCCCATAGCTCTGGTCTCAGCATCACAGAGTGTCTGGGACCACATGAGGAGACCAGCAGAGTTCCTTCAGAAACCCTGGAAGTGTAGCTAGAAAAATTGCTCCTGTTTGTAGACAAAGGCTGGTCACACCAAATATTGATTTCGTTCTTTTGTTCATCCACTGCATTTTTGTTCTGCATGGATTTTTTCTGCAACTTCACAGAATGCGAATTGATCCGGCCAGGAATGAAAAGCTTGGAATGGTGGTGGAGCTTTGTATTTTGAAAATGTGTTTGTCTGCTTTCACAAATGTTCCATATTGATTTGTTTTTTGAACGTGTGTATTACAGAATTGTATTTACAGCCTGTTGCCATGGCAACTTTTTTTTTGCCCCGTCCTCACCTCGATTACCTCATTTACTCTCAAACGCACACAAGCTCATTATGTTTGCACCGAGAGGATACAGAGAGACACTGGAGTGTCAACATTTGTTGTCACCTACTAGGCTCAATGATGGAAAAAAAACAGGTGTTGTCGCCCCCTTGAGGTTGCAGGAGAGGGCGACCCAGGATTTAGTGTTTAAATATCATTTTGTTCTTTGTACATAATGAGACTGTAGTGAATAAATCTGAGGAGTATGTGACGATGGTGATGGGATCTGGGACTAGTTTTCCTGGAAAAACCAACTGAGGAGGTCCTTTTCTTTCTGATATGATCAACCAATCATGAGATCTGACTTTACACTAACTGGCCACTTTATTAGGTACACCGTTTCAACCGCTCCTTAGGCTTGTAGACTGCTGCTCTACTGGGATTGGGAGGGTCAAGAACATGAAAGTATGGATACATTCTGCCTTGTATCAAATGGTTTAATGGTGGCACACCATGAACTGAAATACAAATTTAACCCCTTTATGACCACAGTATTCCCATCTCAAACTGGTGAGAACATGATGATGAGTTCACTCTACTGAAGTGACCAGATCACAATCCAGTAGAGACCCTAGAGTACCTAATAAAGTAGCTGTTGTTGAGCGTATATTGGGGCTGCAGCTATAATTGATCAATCACAGATACCCATTGCTCAATATATAAGCAAAGACGTCACAGAGTGGAAGTCCACACAGCTGGCTTTTGTTGGAATAAAAAGGTGAAATACGTATGAGGGGTTTATCACCAATAAAAAAAAAATCTGTAATATACCAAAAGTATAATGATCGTAGTTTGCAGTTGTACTATATCAACTACTGCATAAAATGAACACGAGCTTCAGCTTTTGTGCACTGCTCTGTTTTATATGATTAACCCCAGGATCCCCGGAATACTGTGGGAAACAGCCTTGGGTGGTTGCTTAGTGACCAGCTTCACAATGCAGACAATCGTCCACATGAGCCGCCCTATACAAACTCCTGTAAAGCTCATTAAAGCAGCACATCTCACACTCCCCATGTCTTCAACTGCACTTCAACTAAGCTGTGTATATTACGTTATTTTGTCTCAAATGTGTGATTTCACACTTCTCACTGTTTTCGTGTGGGTGGTTGGGCTGTTACCCCTCGTTGTTCAGATGTAGCCACAAGTTCAAGTTGCTAGTTCTTTAAAAGAGTCTCGACTGAGTCTCTGAGATCTGGTTGTTTTGACACAGAGTTGCTTTTGCATTTTTTCACTCAATTTTTGGTACATTTTTGGATAATTTTATTTGATCTCTTTTGGGAGTTTATTGCCTTAGCTTTAACTACCGGAAGATTTGTGTGTAGGAGAAGGGACCTAGATGCACAACCCATCTCGACGCTAATGTTATAGAGGTTCATTTGGGTACTACACCTTGATTTGGGGATTCCTCCCCCAGATTGTGTAATTTTCAGGTTTCTCCAGAGATGCTACTTTGTGTTCGGCCTAGTCTGAGTGCTCTGGGGAAGGTTTTATCCCTGTACATGGCTGCATTCATCTTTCCAACGAGTGGTTCTCTTGCTGTGGCTGAAAAACAGCCCTGAGCATGATGCCGCCACCACCATGCTTCACTGTTAGTACTGTATTTGATAACTTTTGAGTAGTGCCTGGTGTTCTCCTCACATGTCGCTTAGAACTAAGGGCGAAAAGTTCTCTCTCTGCCTTTCTCACCATCTTGACGTCATTTGGTTTTCAAGCACTGGTTTCGTTTGGCCATAAACCTTCAATTGGAGAATTACTGCAGTGATGGTTGATTTCTACAACGTTCTTCCATCTAACGACTAGATCTCTGGAGTTTAGCCTCAGTAACCGTTGGGTTCTTCAAGTTTCTTCTCCCCTGATAGCTCAGTTTGGCTGGATTCCCAGCTCTAGGAAGGGATCATCTCAATTATGGAGGATTTGGAACCTTAAGTGTAACCTTGGCCAGATCTGTGCCTTGCAGAGCTCTTCCGACAGCTCCTGTGAGTTCTGACTTACATTGTGAGCTGTAAAGTCTTATATAAATAGGTGTGTGGCTTCCCTAATCAAGTCCAATCAGTATAATGAAAATTACTGGACTCAAATGAAGGTGTAGAACCATTTCAAGGATGATCGTGTGGTATTTCAGGTTGTTTTTTGTGTGAAATTTTTCTTGTAAAATAAGTTTTCCTGTCAAAATGGGGCAGTGTGTGTACATTAATTGCAAAAATGCCCCTGAATACACCCTAAATGCTTGGGGTGTCACAGCACCCGTGAGACTCTGCCGGTTTTGGGGCGGGATCAACCATGAACCCTATGCAGGGAGCGTATTTGCATAAAAAGATGAGAGCATGAAACACTGCAATTTTTTTTTAGTCATTCATGTCACCAAGAGTGTAGAAGCAGAGGATTGCTTAGATGGAAGTTCAGAGGTTCTCTGGTCGATTAGGTTTTTTATGAGAGTGTTGACCAGCTGAGGCAAGCCCTGATGACTCCTCCTGAAACTTGTTTTCCAATCTGTCCAACATGCGAAAACAAAGCCATTTTCATATTAAAAACAGTCCTGTGTTTCCCTACAACGTATACGATAACTTTGCATCATCTAGAGAACTGCAAAGGACGTAACGTGTTGTGCTCTATTGAGGCACACTTTCCGAAAAGTGTATCTTGCAGGAATTTTTTCAAACAGTATTGCCCCAATTGTTAACAATTTTTATCTAGCTTTATTTAGCTTTAGTGTTGTATTCTTCCCTTTTTCTAATGTGAAATGCTGATGGTTCCCACATCTGGGAATTCGTATTGGTTTGAACTCAGAAAGTCCACTCCACACAGACAAAATCTTTATTCGATCTAAAAATAGCTTTATCGCAACATCTTATATTTGTAAAAGCTCTGTTTGTAACCAACACATTTTACTGGAATAGAAAACATGAACCTCACAACCTTGGCCCCGCTAGATGGCTTTTCACTATTGGTTTAATTCCATTTAGATGATAAAAATCACATGTTTTTTCTTTTTTTTTTCAAATCGCTGCACATCACTCAGACAGTAGCAGTGCAGATGAGAGGGAGAAGAGTGTGCATCTGTGTTGTGTTATTCGCTGGTTCACTAAGTGCTTTGTCGAGAGAGGAATCACATTCAGCCTGGATAACAATCAGACAGAGACAGCGGATGATGGAATGAGAGACCTACGAGAGATTAAAATGTAAACTTTTTTGGATGCGTCTCAAATCGTAAATATGTCAGAAACGGACTCCAGGAAAAAGGGTTTCACCAAAGGCAGAAGTGCCACTTTTAGCATCGACGGATTCAGCTTCACTATTGGTGAGAATCGTTGATTTTAACGATGGAATGTGAATTTCGATGCTGTGTTATCTGTAGAAATACTGCTGTAATTAGTTCCGTGCATCGGAATCGATGTGATATAAACAGATGTTGATTTCAGGTTGTGATGATTACGAGAGCCTTTCAGGTGAGCGCAACTCCACAGTGCCATAGCAACCTCACTGTTACATTACCAGTGTCATGCGCTGGTAAAACACTGAGCTCTGAAATGCTGAAAGTATTTTGGAAAGAAATTGTCTGAGCTGACCTTTAAGAATAGAAACTTTTGGGGGGGGATCCCAACACTTTCATCCTTGTAGGGTTGCAATTAACGGTTATTTCCATACTTAGTCTACGACATAAAATGTGAATTTTGATACCACAGCATTTTGAACGCACACAAAAGGAAAAATAGACTGCTCTCCAGCTTCGTTCGCCTTCTCCGGTTACGAAGCTAATCTAAGCTAAGCTAAGCTAACAAGTTGAGTGTCTCAAAACGCCTTCATTGGACTTTCTGGTAATCTTATACCATATATAACATTGTTTGCTGAGTTGTTTAAGTGGACAAACACTTATTGTAGTATAACAGTAAATCTGTGAGGAAGCCTCAGGTTGCCAAATATTTGAGATGGATTAAAAAGCACTTGCGAAGATAGATTTAATCATCAATTTATTTTACTTGTTGAATTGTTGAGCTGTTTATAATAGAAAAACAATTGGAAAAAAAGGATTTTATTACTGATGATAAAATTGATAGACATGTGATATTCCTCTTTTGTTAGCTTAAAGTGCAAAGCTGATTATTTAGAATTAGTATGAACCATCTTTTTATTTCATGTTGGTTTAGATTCTGTTTTTAAGTACCGTTTAGGAAGCGCTATTATGAAAGTTTCCCAAGTTACAGTTTCCGAGGTTCCGCTGCTCATTTTGGCGAAGTGAAGAAAGAAATAGTTCGAAATATTTAGTTGTGAAGTTTTTAGCTGTTTTAACGCACCAGATTTGTAATATTTCAAATAAGAAATGCTCCAATTATGGATGTCAGGAAGTACAAGAAAACCAAAACATATGAGCATTAAAAAGTTAAAACAACGATTGAAATGGTTGTGCTCATAAATGTATGTTTATTATTTCTTATTTTTTAGAAAATAAGAACAATAACGCAAAAGCCCCACTCATGGTTATTGTTTGGGTGAAGCCATTTACTTATATCATATATTTTAAATCATAAAATTGCCTGTGTGTTTAAACATATGAGCATAACTTTAAATACTTGAATTTCATGCACCATTAATGGAACTTTCTGGAGCTTTTTTGTCTCTCGTAATAGCATTTTAAACTCATTCTTTTCTCCTGTTCCCCCTTGCCTATGGTTCCTGATATCCCTGGATGTAATGTACACCTACATTGTTCCAGACAGACTCTCCCTCTCTGTTTATCAAACACCTTTCTCAGAAACTCCCCATGAGGAAGGACAGCGGTCAGAGCTGATCTTTCAGGGAAAGGTGTTTTGATGGAAACCTCAGAGGTGTGAGTTGTTTTTATTTTTCCGCTTCAGGCGGCCTGACGCAGGACTAAAAGTATGTTTAAAAGGAAAGCTGCTTGAGCTTCGGTGTAAAAACGATGAGGATGCATTTAACCAGAGCTCTACTAAAATCATCAAAATACATAAAATCCTGCAAATCACAGAGCAGCTCGCTACTTAAGCACTGTACATCATGGTCATGTGATGCACAGTGTAATTACGTAGCATCTGTGGCGTCAATCATTGGCTGAAGACACCAGTGGTGGCACAGTCCTGGCTTCGCTTCACAGATTTTCTACTGGAGAATCGTAAAGTGCACTTTAAGGGAGTTTGTAATAAGAAACAAACTCTGGAGGTTTTAATGGATTGTGAGCCGCTGAAACGCCGTGCTCATGTTTGTTTGCAAAATGTCACGCCACCGAATGGTGTTTTTCACTAATGCACTTACCATTTCTGATAAAATGCTGTGGTGATGTGATCTCAAAGCTCGACGGCTTTTGCTTTTCACTCTTGGACTCTCAGTGGAATTGACTTTAATGTAGTGAAGTACTTTCAGCGCGCAAGGAACTCAACGCATTTATTTTGGTCTTCTTTTAGCTTGAACAAAAGATGTAATGGAGGATTCTAAAAGATTTCTGGGGGAAAGTACTTTTGTACTTTAATTTTTTCCCTTTTTAATAATCGTTTCTTAAAAGGATGATTGTAAAAAGAAGTAAATGTATATGAAAAAAAAAGATCTTAAAAGATTGTCATTTTTGAAGCAGGAATGTTTCCCATTATTTTAGTTCTATTTCAATTTGAACAAAGGAATAATCTATATTTTAAATGATTATTGTAATGCTTGAAATTGGCTAGAGGTTTACAAAAAGTTGCAGCATTCCTCAGGCAAATCGTGTAGATAGATGGATTGACAGATAGACAGGCAGACAGACAGGTGGGTGGGTGGATGGATGTAGACTGATGGGTGGATTTATAGGTGGATGAATGGACAGACTGACAGACAGACTGATGGATAGATAGACGGGTGAGTGGATGGATACAGACAGACAGATAAATGGACAGCTGGTTGGATTGATATGGATGGATGGATGGATGGAAGGAGAAACAGACAGAGAGAGAGACAGGTGGGTGGATGGATAAGTGGACTGATGGATAGATAGATGGGTGGGGGTTGGATGAATGAATGAATAGACAGACAGACGGATAGATAGACAGGTGGGTGGACACACAGACAGACAGACAGACAGATGCTCTGAATCAGTGGCTTCAGAAATTTGGAGGTTAATAAGGAAGTTTGTGCCCGGGAAGAACACCAGACTGTTTTTCACCTTTCAGACACCTTCTGCACGACCTCAGCTCCAGAAACACGTGGTTGAATTATTCCCATTTCCCCTTGTTGCTTTTATTTCTCCCAGAATGCACTACGCCCAGCCATCAGTCTCTCTCCGACCGAGACCCATTGGAAACTAATGAAAGACTTATGTAACAGTGGCTGAAGTCCTATTAACAGCAGCGTGCGTCATTATATTCTCATTATGCCGCGAAAGAAACATTAAAACAGAAAATGCTTTTTAATGAGGTGGTTTCATTCAGCCGGGTCGATAAAAGATGTCTGAAGTCACATTCAAACATCTCTGTGTGTGTTTTTGTTTCTGTAGTGGCTAATGAGGACGGAGAGAGCAACAGCAGACCGCTCGCCAGATTTGCACGTAAGAAGTTGCACATATTATTCCTTGCATTGTGTATTATTTACATACAAGGAATGCTGTAGAACCATATCTTTAGCTCTCGTTCATGTTTTTTTTTTAATGCACAAAAAGCATGTCAATGGTTGATGGTTTGATTAGAGCAGGGTTTCTCAAAGCCGAGGGCTAATTTATGAAGGAACACAAACGGATGAGAGCTCAGATGATTACAAAAGACAGAAAAGAACAGGTTTGGAATTTACATTTAATACAAAACATATGTATTTTTTCCAAATATTTTAAATAAATCCTTTGGTGTAAAGACTTAGTTTTGCACTAGGTGGCAGCATCTATCAGAGGAAATAAACCGCTTTACTTTCAGGCGGTTGTTGAAGATTTATATAGTTTATAGAAGAATAAATCCATGGCTGCACAGAAACAAAATTGACTTTTTGAAACTAAGTAAATAAATAACAATTAATTTGTTTACTAAAAGATCTGTGCTCAAGGGTACCCTTACGTTTAAATGGATATAAAACCATGGCGAAAGAGCTAAAGAGTCAAAAAGGGGGACGCATACTTATTATTTTAATGATTAAAACAGATTTACATTAGCTATATAAACGTTTTAATTAATGTCATACTGTTCCTGTTTTACAGATGGGGCACGGAAAGCAGAATAAAGCATTGGGCTTCCATCCCGCCTCTTTTTCTTCCACAAATTAATGAGAAATTAATACAAATTTTTAGGGTTTTTTTATTTACCATTAGTGCTTATACAGAAACTAAAAAGATTAAATAGCTCTTTCCTTAGAGTGAGTTTAACTCTGTATAGAGTGGGAGTTATTTGAAGGTTTCATAGTGTGTAAATTCCTTTGAAAATAAGTCACTTTGGCGAAACAATGTTACACACGCGCGGGAGGATCCTGTCCAAGCTCCTTTAAATAAAGATACGTCCTCCTCTCAAACGCTGCTAGTTTCAGCGATTTAGCAAAATTATTTGGTGCCTCTTTATCAATTTTTCTTTTTTTTCCTCCAGGAATTAGTAATCTCTCTTCTAATGACCTTTTAATGTTGAATGCTGGTTTCCAGGCTCAAAGTCTCAGAGTGCACTGTGGAACACACTAACAGCTGGGACGGCCAGGAAGGAGAAGGGGAAGCTTCAGCGGGACGTGCCCGATGATCCCGAACGAATCGAAGAGATCCTTGCGGATGAGTTTCCGTCGACTGACTCTCCAGACGCTACGGAGAAAACTGCTATCAGGTTCTACTCGCTCCTTTTCCTGTTCACGGTGATTTGAGCCAAGATGTGATTGGGTGAATGTGAAGAGTAGGTGGAAACATTGTGTGAGCGCGTGTGTTGGGTGAAGAAATATGATGAGTCATGTTTCTTTAAATTACTTCAAATGACTCTGAGCTGCTTTCACTGACTAGTATTTTGGGTACTGATCTCAGGTCAGTGTCGTTGGGATAGTGGACCATGTCGGTAGGAATCAACTTACCTTTTTGTGATGTAGGTGATTTATTGTGGTGAAGACATGATCTTGTCTAGAGCTCGAGCCGTGTGGGTTTTTCTCGGGCAAAATATTAGAACTAGCTGATGCCTGGGTTTTCAGGTTGATGCATAGAACACACACATACACACACACGCACGCACGCTCACACACACACATTTAGACAGTTTTAGATAGATGCAAATACTTATGCTGATGCTATTTTTTAAGTTTCGTTTCAGTTCAACTCATTAATGGCATTGTGTCTCATGCTTAACTTTTGTGGGCGGCCTGGACGTCTTGGTTGCACCTCCATCTTTCTTTAATTTTTGGATCACTTTTGCTACAGTACTTTGACTTTGCTGATCTTTTTGTAGCCCTCATCTTTTTGTGTAAAGAAATGATCTCCCTTTTCACATTTTGTAACATTTTTCATCCATGGGGAGCAATTGCGAACTGCATGAAATGGCAGGGGCTTTTTATTTGTTAAGTAATACTCTTTTATATTCACATGTCTGCTGGATAAATGAATCATTAGAGTCACCTGTGGTTGAATGATCGATTATTAGAATGTAAAGTGTGGCGTAGGGTGCTCTGATTTTTGAATGAAATTGTCAGAAAAATCCCAAATCTTGTTTGTCATGGAGTATTTTGTAGTAGAGTATCTCAAAGAAAATGTCGATTGTGAAGGAAACTGAAGGTTTTCTGACAAATGTAGTGGGTGTACTCATTTATGCTGTTTTTATGAAATCGCATGCCAGTTATTTGGCTAATGAGCATAAACGTTTCAGTTGGAGTTATGTTTTTGTCACCTCTTGATCTGTGTGCGAGCAATAAATGCCTCTTTTGTACGATTAGACCGTACAACCTTAAATCCACTCATTAGATCTAAAACCCTTCCTCTCCGGCTTCACAGCTTTATAAATGTGATGCAATCGATTTGCACCAGTCTCAGTTTGTTCTCACTCCATGTTCTTTTTAAACACGAGACACTGTTATATCCTCATTAGTGCATCTGGGTCCGATGCCAGCCAAAGCCTGGAAGAAAAATAGTGCAATTCCTCAGACAGACGGGATAAACACTTTAAATCAAACCCGGACGTCCCAGATGAGCCATTCATCCGAAAGTGAGCTTCTTCTGGAGGAAACTATTGGAATCATTTAAAACCAGAAATCATTGAATGGATCTCAGCGAGATGCTTGTAGCTCTCTGAACTCCTCCGGGACTCATCTGGCTTCTCAGACCAGTGGGATTTTTCACCCTTCAATGGTTTCTGTCTTTGGCGTACACATGAAAGTATTATTAAAAATCCCCATAACAGATTCTGGTGAATGTACAAAGGAAATAAATCGAATTATGTCTGAATGGCAGCAAACTCTCTTGACCGGAGCCTAGACCTGGGCTTTCATCGTGGAGACTAAAGATGCACACGACGCAAAGCCAAGTGCGTATAATACTGTAGAAACCACAGCTGAAAGCTGATTATTCTGTCAACGTAAACATAATCAATTTATAAATAAGATCCGGGCTGTGGGTTGGTTTACTTTTTATTTAGATATAACAGTCTTGAACTCTGGTTTTGAGCTGGGGAGGGTTGTTCTTTTTGTAGAGTTTGTTTTCCATTTTTGGTTCATTTGGGAAGATGAGAAAGCAACAACTGAGCTAAAGATCGGAACGAAATGGCGGAAATAAAAAAGGGGTCTGAGAGCTACTCGAGGACAAACCCTAGAGCTGTTCGTATCTGGTGAGAACATGATCAAACTCTAATCCGGACCAAAAACAAACGAAGACAACAAAAACATGCTTTTCGATCAAATTTCGCCGCTGTACTTGCTTGCGTGTGGAACTATGGGTCAATAAGTGAAGTCTCTCCATTTTGAATGTGTTTTCCCAGACTTCTGTCGTTCTTTTTCATGTGCACATTCGTTTTAACCAACCGAAACGGCATCAATGAAACACTTACAATGACATGTGACCAATGAGGGGCTCGTGTGATGTCACATGGCTATTGCAGACCCCTTTTTTTCAAGCGCATTTTAGAATATCATGTACTGGATTGAAACGGTATAAAGTGCATTTAATTTAAAAATGTGCATTAAAAATTGATGTAGGGTAAAGAATGCGCATAAACAACGATGGAAGTGCGTTTATCGAATTGGGGCATGATGGGATGGCATTAATGGACTAACCAACGGACAATTTCATCGCACAACATCTGAAACGTTGTTTTGGTCATTCTAAAATTCCTTTGCCAAATTCCGTCATCAAAGTGGTTCGGGACGTGTTGTCGTGGTCGAGTGGTTAAGGCGATTAGTTCTCTCAGGTGTTCCTCATTTGTGTCTGTGGGTATTTGGATCCCGTGCTGGCGTTCCTCTGACATGGGACTGTTGTGTCATTTTGACGTCAATTTCGTTCCATCTTTGAGAATTGTTTCGATTTTTGTTCAATTTATGTTAATGAGGTTTTCCCCCACATGGGTTATTTGTGCCTTTGATACGAGCCACTCTAGAGTTCGTTCTGATTCGTACCAAGACCATCTCCGATTTCAATGACCGATTTCAGTCGATGCTTTATCGCCTGCCCAAACGAACCGAAGGGAAAACGCACTTTCGTACGAATTATTTGAACAAAACATTTTCAAAATTCTCACTTGATTAGTGATACATCTCCACCAAGCTCCAATGTCCACCTTAAAATCTTTGATGTAGTAATTGATGCGAAAGGAACCAGAACCGTTGTCTTTACGCTGAAGGTCAGTTGGGTCGACGGTTCAACGCTTTCTCTTTCCGCCCGGCGTGTTTTCTCATTAGTTCCTGACAGTGTATTTCTCTGTTGGCTGGTGCTCCTCGCGTCCTCCTGTGAGACCTTTACTCTGTCCACACGGCTGCTGGGAATGATCTGCACATCTGACAGGCTTTCACCTTTGTAGAAGCTGGCATCTGAAACACTTTAAAGAACCACTTGTAGGAGTCGTCTGCATCTTACCCCTTCTCCAACCTCTTGAAACCAGCCCTGTCTTGTCCGTTACGTGATTATTCCTGCCGTGTTTATCCTGGGGGATGCCATAAATCAAACCAGTTGTCTCGTTTTTGATGATGTCATCATTAGAGAGGGTTCTGCGACCTTTTATGGTCTCTCTCATGTTGATCATCTCTGACTTTGGGAAGGTTTTCCCTGTTTGTTTTACTTGTAGACACAGATCCCAGCGTTTTCACTCAGTAACGCACAGATACTACTGTGTTTAGAGGCAATATCACTTTCCCATCAGGCCACACCCCCTCTATTGGGACTAAGTGAAAAAACAGCTAAAGTAGCATTCAATTCTCATAATTACATGCTTAGTATTTAAACCTGACTTTCATCCCCATGGTGTAGCAGACCAGGTTTCCATGGATGTCGAGATTTAGCCAGAAATTAGATTTCCTGACATTTATACGCTCCTAATCTCGACACAGTGTTGAAACTCCTGCAGCCATTTTAAAGTCACCTTTTTAAACATATTGAAAATCGACACATTTATATATAGTTATTAACTTAAGAAATCCCCTGAAAAATGTTGCTTTTTACAATAGTCAATATTATTTTTTTCATAATTTCATAAAAGATTTAGTTCTTACGGAATGTTTAGTTAGAATGTTACAGTATGCTTACAACATTTTCCAATATGATTTCATTCTATGATGTATAACATGTTTATAATCCTATGAAACGTTCTAAATATGTAAACTTTTTAATACATTCAAACTGAAATGCTACTGGTCTGATTGGATTCAATGATCTATGCTAAGCTAACAGTGATATCACCAACCCTAAAAAAATGATTTAGTTGTTAGTCGATGTGGAGTGTTTGGAAGAAAACAAGGAAATAAATACACGTTTTTTTATGTTCCAAGATCCTCATTTTTTCCCATTTGCAAGCGCTCCATGTAGAGCAATCAATGCAAGTAATTGGGGATGTCTTAAAACCAACGTATTTGCCTCGTTGCTTCTCGGAAATAATGACTGTATCAAAAGAACGTAATTAAAAATGAAAAATGTTCACCTGGCATTTAAGCTAGATGACATGCATTAGGGTTTGACACGCTCTTAGCTGAAGTAATGAGAACAGTGTGCTGGAAATGCTTGTTTAAGTGTTGTCATGGATAAATGAGAACGTTCGCTCTTTATCTAAAGGCTCAGCCGTTCATTGTTGAAATTAAAAAATATTTAAAAGACGGAATAGTAGGAGATATTTGCAAACAAAATGATTTATATCTAGAAAATAGTGCAGATCTCAGCGACACAGTGTGATCTTTTTCAAGAGTTTATTACGTTTTCAAATGTTTTCAAATTAAAATGTCTTTTGATCGTTTCTTTATCTGTTCTTGTGGCCAATCAAATGCAGCATTTACTTCCTTTCCGGGTTTCTTTTTTACATATTGACAGAAAGGGGAGGAGCTCTTATCCTGTGTGAAGGGCTGGACGTTTGGGAGGAGACTGGATCATCGCAATGTTTTGATTTCCCAGAAAAGAGTACTGGGATTTTTTTTTTTTTTTAAACGCTGAGTTCTGGGAACCTGCAGTAAAATACTGGAACGTATAACCCCCCCACCCCACCACCACCATTGTCATTGCAAGATTGAGCAAAGCAACAAGACACAAGGTAGTTATACTGCAACAGTAGAATTTTAGTTTGACCACACATTTGATGCCAATGATTATTCCAAAACTTCTCATCACAATCAAATAATCACACTTAAGTTTAACTGTCTGACAGGTTAACCCAGAAGCAGTTTTTACAAACAGGAAGTCGGTTTACTAGTACTCTTTGATAACATATAATAAAAGCTGTGTATCGGGGACCTCTAGTGTTTGTACTGGACATACACAGAACTCTTAAACTCCTGTGGAATCTAAGATTTGAGTGGAAACTCTTTGTTTTGTGAAATGGTGCGCTCTAATCTTCTGCTAGTTCAAAACCAGCCTTTCCCTGGAGGAAAACCATTTCCAGCCTGAGGAATTAGATCTTGTCCGGACAGCCCTGCTTTCAGCTTGATTGGATTTTCAAGGAGTCCAGGAAACGCCGATGTGTAATGGGTCTATTGTGCGAAGCAGATGGAGGAATACAAAAGAAACAGAAACCGAGGGACCAACTTCATCAAGTAGTTTTTCCGTAGATGGAGAGCGAGGTCACTCAGGGATAATGTTTTTACCGCTTGGGTTACGTTTCTACACATTTTATGTAGAAGGATTCTCCAGTGTATACAGTGGTACCCCGCGATACGAAATGAATCTGTTTCTCGAAGCAAGTTTTACATGTAAAACGCCTAATGCCTGCAACAGCTCTCAGAAACAACAGAATAAGTAGATGAAAAAATGGAAAACCAGAGAAAAATCACATAACGTTTGTTCAATCCTTAAATCTACACATAAATGATAATAAAACATACACAAAGTATGTCCACAAATGTGAAACCTTACCTTACGAGTGAAGCGATGTGTCGGAGGAGGTGGAACGGATGGCAGAAAACGTTACGGCATCACGTATGAAAGTTAACTTTCTAGAGAAATTTAACGAATTACGAACATAAACGCGGTTTCAAGCACGAGCACAGACAGATTCTGAAAACGCGTCACATGGTTTCTCTAAGTTGCGCTACAGAACAGCACTTTCCACGATATAAACGTTATTTCTTTTACGACACCTTGACTCTAACATTTGTTATAGTACATTATTGATAATCTATAAATAATGTTTCACTCGATTTAAAACTGATTTAAAGTGTTTTAAAGCGTATCAGACCCTTTTTAGCGCAGTCTGCAATGGGAGAATGGAGCGCCGGGACCCGTAAACGCAGCGCGTCGTCAGACTTATCAAGCGGATAACAGAGAAGAACTGTTTGTGTTTTTCGTATCTTGGAATTGTTTTTGTATCTCGAAGCAAAATACAGTGATGTGAAAAACTATTTGCCCCCCTTCCTGACTTTTTCTTCTTTTGCATGTAAGTCACACAAAATGTTTCTGATCATCGAACACATTTTAATATCAGTCAAAGAGAACGCAAGTAAACACAAAATGGAGTTTTTATTATGTTTTAAAGAGAAAAAATGTGTAAACAAAATTCTAAATAAATAATAATCATAACATATTATTTGTAAATACATTAGCTTTTTTTATAGTATGTTCTGCATGGGTTAAGCTTTATTTGGTGTCAGTTGATTCTTTACAAAATGAAAAGTTGCGAATAAGCGATTGCTTTTGAATAAATGTATTAAATGAGATTTAATTTGAATTAGTTTGAAATATATTTTTTTATGATTAGCATCGACAACAAATCCGTGACATTTCAAGAACGTTGCAGCAGCAGCACTTTTCATTGGGGAAAGAGAGAGAGGGGGGGGAGAGAGAGAGGGAGGGAGAGAGAGAGAGGATGAGAGCACTCTCCGGTGCACAGACACGAGTGCAGCACGGGAGCAGAGCCGCGGGGAATGACGACAGCAGAGTCCCGGTCCTTCACAGCCGAAGAGGAGAACGCCGCTCTCTTCTCTCCCGGATTAAAGTTCTCTCATCCCTCTTCATCATGGAGTCTCCGACCCGAGAGATCGAGGAGTTTGAGAACACGTCTCTCAAGTATCTGCAGCCGGACCAGATTGAGAAGATCTGGCTGCGACTGCGAGGACTGTGAGTATCCCAGAGCTTTCCTTCTCGTTCTGTGTGCGTGTGCGCGTGTGTCCATTCAGCCCAGGGAGAACCTGCAAACTCCAGGAGCTGCCCAGATGTTTCCTTTAATATGTATTTAAACTGAGTTTGTTTTACTCTGGGGAAGGGCATCCATGAAAAGAGAAAATAGAAGACGCAACGCTTTGCTAAACAAGCAGGAACCATTATTCATGTGACCCGATGGCCGTTGAAACTCATTTCTTCTTCCTGATTTTTTTATATTGCGTTGTATTTAATCTTAATCCCCCCCGCACCCTGATTACAATGAAATACTTCAGCCTTTTTGTTCACTTCCATAGGATTTAAATCATGTTTTCCACCATTTTTGATTAAGCAAAATATCTTAAAAATAAACACATTTAATTTAATTTGCATATCGTTTTAGAAGTATTTCAGTTAAGAAACTAAACGGAAAAATCAGTCATTTAAAAAACTATTTATTCTACATTACGCAAACTTTGAGGGATAAAAAAGTATTATAAATGTTTGTGCAGCTCATCTTCTCAGAAAGCCCTGGTTTAAAACGGCATACCATCTACTAAAATGAAATAAATTTACCTTTAAAAATGTTATTTGTAATCTGAATGTCTGTGTTATATCAACTCTTTTGAGCTTTCTTCCATATTTTAGTGTTGTTCCCACATGCCCATAGTTTTATTTTGTAGTCATTAAGCTTAAAAAGCCTCAAGGAAATAATCTGCATCATTGATTTCCCCCCGCCCACACTAACCAATCAGATTAATGCTTCATATTTCCATATAGAGCAAACATGCTGTCAGAGTGTGAAAAAACAACCGTCTGTAAGTGTAACAGCCACATTTTCATTAAGATTATGCAACTAATTTTCGTTGAGTTCTGACCGCCAGGCGGAATTCTCTCAGAAGGGGGCGTGGCTAATGCATAGCAGTAGGCGGAATAGATGTAAACAGTGTTATTTACAATAAATATTGTATAAATATTGAGTCCAGAAGGGTACAGCTTTTATTCTAATGAGGCATAATATGCACCCTTTATCTATAAATACCACCTTGTCCAAAGAGCAGAGAAATGGTGAAGTTTAAGACAAATTATGACAGAAAGAAAAAATGCAATCCGAGCACAGACTAATGTATGAACATATCAAATAGTTTCTTTCTGGAATTGAGATTTTCTGTTCACGCGATGAAAGGACTTGATATTTGAGGAAATGTATTTAGACATTTCCTACAAAAATTCTCTGAAAAGTCCATAATCAAACCCGTAGTGACATCACATGGTGGAAATATATATATAAAAATTTTTTTACGATCAATTATCGATTATTAATGATAATGTTGATAATTTGTTGCAGTCTATAAAACAAATTCACCACCATGTTGTTTGTGCGTCGCTATGGCAACCGTGAGGGGCAAGCCAACTCCACACTGTGAGGCAAGCGTTTACGTAAGATTTTCATTCAAACAAACCGATGTAAACTATACATTTTTTTTTGCTCAACACTAACACAAACCATACTCATCTGAAGACAGAGCTGACATTCAAGTAACATTATTGTGTATCATTATTCAAAATATGTTTATGTTGCACTGCATGCAGTAATTAAATGTAATTACTTGGGGTAAATTCACATCTAGTGAAAAATATCTTTCAGAGATTGTGGCGCTACTAGGAGCTGAAGTCCAGGGATTGTGATTCTAGTCACTTCTGTAACTTCTTTACCTTGTCCTCTTGTTTTATGTAATATTTACTTGGAGACAATTATCCTTTACTTGCATTTTTTTATGAGAAAGATTCCAAAATGAGTTCCCTCCATCGCTTTTTGTCTTTATGAATGTTAACTCTGCCCCCTAGTGAATGGATGGTATAAAATGCTTTCAAATTGAACTAGACCCAAGCCGTCTTAGCTTTATGGTCTCAAAACTTTTTAGCTTCCATTTTTCCAATGATGGGTTGTTATATAAACAGTTTCAATAGTTGGTCGTAAAATATGATGCATATCATGTGGTAAGCAGAGTGTATCATTACACCCCTAGAATATATATATGCACAGGGTGCACAAATGGTTTTCTTTATTTTCATTTCTGCTTTATTTTGCTGGAAACTACTGAAATAATCAGGTAGAATTATATGATGGGTGAGATAATATTTTTTCCAACATAGTGTGTATTTTTTTGGATATCATTATACACGCTTTCAGAGTTTGCTGAGCTAAGGTCATTTTACCTATCAGAATAATAGAAGTGAAATATCTGAGCAGCAGTCACTTCATCACCTCCAGACAATTCCATTTCTTCAGGTGGCTGTTATTGGGCCGCTGAAGAAAAAGACCTTCATTGTCCCAGAACCTAGTGAATAAAATGTAATTTCCTTTCTACGTGTGAAGAAGTACGATGAGCGTTAGGGAGAAAGAAAAAGTAAATGAAACCAAAGACGATACGAATGAATGAATGAATGTTCTCTCTTTTCCTTTTATGTTGTTTTTTGGGATCCCCTAATGTGAATAATGTAGCTGTAGGGTTCAAGATGTAAATAGTTTGCTAGCTAAAAGGACGTTTATTGACGTTTAAATATGATATTTCACATGCCACACCGCTAGTCTTTCCCTCATGGTGGGTACCATGCTATAAACAAGGTGTCACAATACCAGTGTGACCCAGGAATTAATGAGATGCCAGAGGGCATATTTGCATAAAAAGAGGACTGCAAAAAAATGCTAATTTTCTGACTTCTGTGAGATTTCTGGTAACCTCTGATAAGTAACGTCTCTGGTAATCGTTGTTAACGATTGGAGCACAATCCAACAGCTGCAGATATTGTGGTACCAAAAAAGGGTGCAACGGCACGTTTAATTTCAGCCTGTTAAGTAACATCGATGCTTGCACCTGTACGAGAGACCAGGAAAACAAACACACATGCCAATGGAAATTATTGTTGCCAGCTAACTTCAAACTCAATTGTATCTATTGGACGATAATCATTTTGTTACCTAAGCAACTCTTCAAACAAACCCTGCTTTCTGTGGGATGGTGTTTGTACTATAGATACTTTTGTCATCTTTTTTTAACAAACACCCCTGTGACTCATCAGTGGAAAATCCCATGAGAAAGGGGGTGTGGTCAGCCGTGAGTTAATGAGAGGCCAGATTTGCATTAAAAGGAGTACATAAAAAAACTGCCGAGATAGAGAGCAGTGTGGAAGTTATTTATTACAGTTTCTGGTGATTTACTCATGATGCTTGTTTCTTGGTCTCGTTTGCAAACTTCAAGCTCTATTTATCGGATGTTAACCTCTTAAGCCCGAGAGTCCCCGGTACCGGGGACTTGCCCCCTTGTGCGTTACATTTTCACTCATAGCTCACTAACCCTGAGAATAACCCAGACATATTAAATACTGTTGTGTTCAGCGGAAACTCCTCTAAAAACGAATCTAATTCAATTTCATATCCGTTAACCACAGCTCGAACGCCATGCAAATAAACAACATGTCCGGAGTATAATTCATGACCACGTTTTTGTTTATGTGCGATATGTATCCACAATATAAACGGAAACACCAAAACTATGGCATCAAATGCAAGCTAACAACCAGCTGAATCCAGCGATATGCAACTCATTTACATTGCATGAAGTATTTCAGAGCAGGGAGCGAAAGTTCCACGAAAAAACGCCAGCGAAAACCAAGCAAGCATGTAAATCTTGTCTTACCTTTGCCGTTTGTTGTTATGTCCGGTCGATAGCTTCGCGGAAACGCCATTTTAGATTTTTTCTGTTGCTCCGTGGCCTCATGACGTCACCAAATATGGAATGACTCCCCGTGCGTAAAAGGTGGTCTCTCCACGCTGCGCGTCGTGTGATTCGTTAGCGATCCCGTCAGTCTCAAAATGGTTGATCTCATTGGCTTCCATAGAATCAGAGCTTTCCAGCGATATATAGAGCTCCCGGATTGGACAGATGGTCGGGGGGTAGGGACACGCAGAAGCTCGACGTCAAAGCGTTTGTGAGTGAAAAGTTCCCAAAAGCGCAGCAAGATGGGGTAAATGAGCTTCCACCTCCCTTTTACAGCGTTTCTTTAGGAGTTTTTTTTGCTGAAATCATGTCCCGTAAGCAAGAAAAGAAGACTATGAACGTAGCTGAAGCTTTGGACAAGATTTTTTCCATATTTCAATTATTGTGCCAAATTGTGCCAAACTGTGCCAACATGGATTACGCCTGAACTTTGTTCAATCAAAACCTTTACAGAATATTAGTTTCTTGTAGTATGAACACCAAACTTGCTACAGATGTTCTTGACATGTAGTGGTTACAATTGATTGTGTTTATTTGCTTCGTTATAAGTAAAATAAGGAGATATTGGAGGAAACATGTGTGGTTTTTTTTTAGGCGGAGTTCATTTTTTGGCCATTCCAACATCAATTACTTTTACCCAGTGTTCTTGACTGTCAAATTAACTCATCCACACCACTCCCCAAGAACCTATCTTCATTTTGATACCAAGATTTGCAGTTTAGACCTTGTAAAAGCTGAGAAATGCCTTAAAAAGTAAAGTATAGGATTTTCGGAAAATAGGCCTCAGGGCTTAAGAGGTTAATTGTTTTGTTTTGCTTCAAACACTTCCTGTTTTCTGTACGAAGGTGTTTGTATTATAGAGAATAAAATGCCAAGATGTCAGATCGAGGTAATAACACAATAACTATGTAAATTTTTGTCCGATTGGTTTGAAAATTGGTACGCGTTTTTTTTGTCCCATATTTCACGTGTGTCTCAAAGAATATGGGTGTGTCTTTAAAAACTCTGCCTTGATTGGTCAGCAAACTTTGAGCACTAATGATAGAAGGTCAACAATTGCCAACAAAACCTAGTTGGTCTGAGTGGCTCTTGCCATTTTAAAGAAGTCATTCACAGTTTGTCAGGTTGCTATCAAATCGATATCAAGCATACCAAGGGGGTGATCTAATACTGACTTTAAAGTCACCGGCCAATTAAAAGCCCCGAAAAGACATCTGTTTTGCTGGATTATGACAACAAAAACCAGTCATCTTCTTGAGTTGGGTTCCGTACACACTGACACAAAATGAAGGCAAGCAAAATAAACACAATATGAGGGTGTACAAATAAACAAAGTGCAGATGAATGTCTGTGTTTATGTCTATTGTTCTAGAAGCACATAGTCATACATTACAAGAAATAGATATGAATCCTCAACAGTCACGTGCAACTAAACAGGGCAAATCTGACAAACAAAGACATAAGATCGGATCAAACAAATGAGCAGCTTCCAAATACAACAACGTAAAGATTCAAGCAACCCGAGTTTTTTTAGTTGGGTTGGATACTGACAAGCTTTTGTTTTGTTACAGGAGGAAGTACAAGAAAACATCACAGAGGTAAGAGAGTGAAGATCTCTTCATCTTCTGGACTCCTTTTTTGCCAAAAATAAATGAATAAATAAACCCCTTTCAGACCCAACTTTTCAGCTATACACGGCAGCGTTCGTCCTCCCCTCAATGCAGTGCAGTTCAAAATGCACATATTTGGTAAATAACCAGATTTGAATGAATCAATAGCGTGTAGTTGCTAATTCTTTGTTTAAAATGGGATTTTGACTTCGGAGTACGCTTGTTTAGCATTTATCCCGATTACACAAAACTCATGGACTAGAGGACTCTCGGAAAACATCTGTTGAAACAATGGCAACAGAGCGCTCTGCAATTATGAGTGAAGAGCAGATAGACAATAACGAAGATGCGAGGAGAGACTGCGGAAGAACAACGTAAACGAGAGCAAGCGCAGAGAGAGAATTGGTCGAGTCGGATCTAATATTAGCGTTTGTGTGGGTTTAATTGGGTGGGGGCTCAGTGGAGACTTTCCTCATTGAACAGAGGGAGGCTTGACTTCCTGTGTAGCCCTTCTCTGATTGACAGCTCAATGGGAGATGGGGTAATTATGGCAGGCTAATTGGCTGCAGAGCATTCTAAGACTGTCATTACAGACGCAACAGGATGGTTCCAAACACTAGCTTTTGTATGGGTGAGAGAGAGGAGAGTACAATGTTGTTTATTATTTTCTAACACATATCAAGGGCTTTATAGTTATAATCATTGATCATCTGATCATCTAAAATGAAAAAAAATGTCACGATTTTCCTTCATTGGACTAGAAATGTCAGTTGTGTAGGAGACAAACATATTTGAGAAGTGAAATAACGTCAATTTGGAAAGTGTGCACAAATTAATTATGATGTTGTAGATCTTTGGAGCTGGTCTGTGGGTTGTCCGTGACTGTTCTCACCATCTAGTGCCTCTGCTTATCTGAAATATTTCTTAACTGTGCTTCTGGTCTTCCAATTCCGCACAATATTCTTCATGGTTAAAACCGAGATTTTAGAACTCTTCCTCTAAACCACAATGTTCCGCAGTCATTGTTTTCAGCTCATCTGAGAGGCTTGCCTAAATTTGTTGTTATCCGTAATTCATATTAACTTTATTCATTCATTCTCCAACCCACTTATTCCCTTTTGGGGTCACGGGGGTCTGCCAGTGTCTACCTCCATTGCACATTGGGCGAGTGGTGAGGGTACACTCTGGACAGGTCGCCAGTCCAGTGATTTATAAAGAAAAATCAAGAAAATTACCAGTTAAATCAATCTGTTTTGGCCGTCTTTTGGTGTTTCGTTGTGGGGGTATAGCACAGTTTCACAGTTGACTGTGTTTTTAATCTCGTCTGTGTTTCTGAGACTTTTTACGGTTGACTGCAGAAACGCTGGTCTTCAAACAGGATGCCAATGCAGAATGATAATGAATAGGGGAATAATTGCTGCAGAATGTTGGAGTGGCATCGGTGCAGTCATAGAAGGTAAAGAGAAGAGCACTGGGCTAATTCACGACCGAAGCACCTGCTTGTGAATCACACTCCAGAGAGAAGAGTATGAGCTAGCGGAGTATAGATCTGTGATTTTTACCCCAAAAGATTCTTTGAAATCCGCTGGGAAATGGGTTTGTGATGAGTTCTTTTGCTTTTGGTTCTGCAGACTTCTTAAACCTCTTCTCCGGGAAGTGATGTCACATCCACATTTTAACACTTCTAAACCTATTACAAGTTGACAATAAATCTTTTCTCTTTCTTTTTTTGTACTTTCTGTTATCTTTTTGTCATTTCATCTTTTCTTTTATTTGTTTTTCATTTTTTTCTTCCTTTATTTTCATACCACTCATCTGTCCATCCCCTTTTGTTTGGTTGTTTCTTCTTCTTTTTGTCCTTTCTTTCTTTCTTATTTTTTTCT